>LGRX02014638.1:0-24926 GCA_001247695.2 Cymbomonas tetramitiformis | reverse complement strand
GAGGGTGCGGCGTTGGGCACGGAGGTACAGGGTGCGGTGTTGGGCACGGAGGTACAGGGTGTGGCGTTGGGCCTGGAGCTACAGGGTGCTGGTCCGCGAAACCTTAAACCTGGAATGCGACCATGAAACGAGATGCTCAGGGACCTTCCTACTTTTCAGTGAAGCAAAGAGCATGCAGCTTTAGATGGAAGAAGCCAAAGGGAAGGCCTAGTACGTTCAATGCACCAACAGCTGCAGGGCGGACGTAGCATGAGCACAGAGTCGAGGGCGCACAGGTGGCGTTGCCCGGGGCTAAAGACAGGCAGGTGAGGGAAGATGTGCAGCGGCAGGCACAAATGGGTGAAGTTGCACGGAAGCGCGAGACGTGTGGATGGGAACAGATGAAGTGCTCTGGAGATGACCCGCCTGTAAACTGGCAGCCAGGATGGGCGTGAGCTTCTTATCGTGTATAAAATTGGTCTTGTCAAAAGTGGCACTGTCCAGCGCACCCACACCCTCATCAATCACCTTCTCTAGCTCGATGCCTGTGTGGCACCCTCGAGGCCCCCCCTGCCCCCCAACTATTTGAATGCTAGTTACAAGGCTACCGGCAGGCAGCTCTGTGGAAGGAGCACCGGAAACTCCTTGGCGCGCAGCAGTGTCGCCGCCGCAGCGCAAAGTTCGTCAAATGCGAGTGGGTGTTGCTCCCTTATCCAATCATATTCCGACCTGGTCGTTTGCGCCCGGAGGAAAGGACCATGCATTGGTGCTGTGGACAGGTGGCAGCCAAATGGCGTACAGCCGCATAGATGCGGTGGACTGTTGACACAACCACGTGGCGCACAGTCACATCGATGCGGCTCCGGTGGCGAGACCACAATTGCGCCGTGCGCACCACACCTGTAGAAGTTGACCACATTGATGCCGCTGAACTGCTGGAGCACCATGATCCCCACGCTCACCATCAGGGGCTTCACCATCCTGCGGCACTCCCCGCCGCCAGCCCCCTGCAGTCAATCTCCGCTAAAGGCCCACGGATCCAACCCTGCGGCACTCCCCGCCGCCCAGCCCCTGCGGTCAATCTCCGCTAAAGGCCCACGGATCCAACCCTGCGGCACTCCCCGCCACGCCCAGCCCCTGCGGTCAAATCTCGCTAAGGCCCACGGATCCAACCCTGCGGCACTCCCCGCCGCCAGCCCCCTGCGGTCAATCTCCGCTAAAGGCCCACGGATCCAACCCTGCGGCACTCCCCGCCGCCAGCCCCCTGCGGTCAATCTCCGCTAAAGGCCCACGGATCCAACCCTGCGGCACTCCCCGCCGCCAGCGCCCTGCAGTCAATCTCCGCTAAAGGCCCTGCATGCGAGCCGCTAAGGAAGCAGACTTTGGGGACACAAGCGGGAAAGGCGGGGGCGCACTTCGAAGTGAAGATGCTGCCAAGCCGCTGTCTGCATCGCCCCGCAGAGGGTGGTTTGTCTCAGCAACGACCAGGCAACAAGGCCCGGAGACAGCGGTATATCGACGCGCTCCTTAGGTTTTCCGTGTATGCTACAACAAGGTGCATGAATGCCCTAGCAGAAAGTCTGCATCAGCTTCCGTTGGTTGGCTCCTCCAATCCCGTGGTGCGTTCGAGAAGGGGGGCGCATCACACGCCCGCTCGGCCTCCTGCAAGCTCGGCGGTTCTAGCAAAGCCCGGCTGCCCACAACCCTCGCCGTACCTGATGGTCATGCTCCCCTCGCCCTCATGCGCAGTGAACATTGCGTCCTGCAGCCAATAGCAGTCCAGAGCATCCCGGGTGGGGTTCTCAAGGCGATAAGCGTGGGGCATTTGAAGATGTGAGCAAGCTACCGCCCCCTTAGGCAAGCATAAGTACCAGCACTAAGTGAAGCCAATGGCGTTCGCTCCCTCCTGCGATCCATGCCGTTGGATGCATTCCACTTTACATTTCATCGAGCTGATACATCCGTGCTGCCCGCATGACCTCCCCAGTTGAGGCCCCAGCGCAGCATCGGGGGTAAGAAACTGCAATGTCACTCGCCTTCTGTCTCTATTCAGACGATGGCAGCATGCTGCACCGCCCAGCATTTTATCAGGCAGGGGGGACACGGCGACTCACGACATGGCACGCTCCGTTGCAAGGAGTTGCTGTTGCGTGAACGGCCGGGTGGGCTACCTGAAAAGAGAGGAGCTCCACGTCCACATCAGCACGCCCCCGCAGCTTGCGCAGCGCTCGCAGCGCCTGAGGCTGCTTCTGAGGTTCGGAGCTGCACAGCCATCGTGGAGATTCTGTAAGACCCAAGAAGACCCCCCACTGCCCCTTCAGCTCGTGGATCAAGCTCCGAATCCAAATAAGCCACTCTCTTTGCCTACTTCCCCTACCCCAAGCCGAATTTTCTCCCCTCATCGCGCCTCCTCAGGTGGGCGCTTGGTCCATGCAAAAGGACGGCCCTCACAGACTGAGCAGCGCTGGCCGCTGATTGGCTTTCAACTGACAAGCGTGCGGAGGTAGGGGGGCTTCAGAGGGAGCGGCGCGCGGGCGGAGGTAGCAAAGTAAAGCAGACTCAAGTGTGGCTCTAGAAAACAGTTTGGTAATGCTCTGCATGAAACGGCCGCTGCGAAAGTGAAAGGCCACGCTGGAACTGGCGGGCATCAGGGTTGCGGCGATGGAGAGAGAAGCTTACCTGGCATCACGCTCATCGCCCCGAGGAGAAGTATCAGTGGAGGGACAGCCCCGACAAAAGCCAGCTGGCGCCAGCCCACAACCTTAAAGCCCGCCAATACGTACACCAATAGCAACCCTGCGCCAGCCCACCTCAATGAGGCACCGTCGTCACGCCAACCAGTAGCAACCCTGCAGAGCCCCCCTCCTTGAGGCGGCCCTCGCCACGCTCCCCAGTTTCCCCCGAAGCAGTCCTGTGCGAGTCTACCTCGGCGTGCAGCGTCAGGGCGCCGGGATCGGTTCAAGGGGTAGCAATGCTAAGGGGACCTCGCTCACCAGCCCCGACAGTGATATAGAAGGAAACAAAGGTCACACTCACCGACTGTCATGCCGCCCTGGTTGGCTGTCACCAGCCCCGACAGTGATATAGAAGGAAGCAAAGGTCACACTCACCGACTGTGATGCCGCCCTGGTTGGCTGTCACCAGCCCCGACAGTGATATAGAAGGAAACAAAGGTCACACTCACCGATTGTGATGCCGCCCTGGTTGGCTGTCACCAGTGCGCCTCTCAGACTGCCACGTGGACGGGAGGCGAAAGAGGCAGGGGTGGAGGGTGGAGGGGACGGGGGAAGGGCGCGGAGGGGAAATAAGAGCCTTAGTTAATGCAAAAATGAAACGCAGTAGTTAATGCCACACCTCATCGCGTTCGCGTTTTCGGCTCGCACACGCCACGGGCATCGCCGACGTTGACCAGCGACTGCATATCCGTCAGCTGAGCAGTGCGAAACCTTCGCTTGGGTGATCCGCAGGGAAGTGAAGGGGAGAAAGGATTAAGTCTGCAGAAAAGGTTTAAGTCTACAGAAAAGGGTTTAAGTCTGCAGAAAGGGTTAAGTCTGCTAGGAGGAGAACCTGGTGGGAGCGATCTCGGCAATGTAAACGGGAACCGTGAAGGACATGACACCGACAGAGAGGCCCGTCATCATCCGCCCAAGCAGAAGGAGCCAGTAGCATTCCGTAAAGGCCATGGCAACCGAACCTCCTGTACAGAGCGTGCCGTGAGTGACGGGCTTTTGGGTGGCCAGCGTGGGCACACAACATGAGTGACGGGCGTGCGAGAGGCGAAAGGGGCGCAGACGGCAAGCGGCGGGCTTGCAGGGTGAAGGAACGGTGTGGCGAGTCCACATCTTACAGCAGTTAGAGTCATAGGATGCAATTGCTGAAGCGACATTAGCAAGTCTTGACGAACGCACCAATGTAAGGCAAGGTGAAAAATAGCAAGGTCTTCTGCCGCCCGATGATGTCGGCGAGCAGGCCGCCGAGCAAGCAACCGACCTGCGTACCAGGAGCATCGCCCCCGCCATCGACATACAAAAAGCCAGCAAGCGCGCAATGCATGAGTGGACCACCAAAATCGCCTAGTGGTTCTCTGAAACTTGCAGTCACGCTGTCGAAGCGTCCGCTTGGCCAAACCTCGACATCTCCAGTTATCATGGTCTCCTTCCGACTTCTGGCTTTCAGGCACGGATGAAGACAGTCGAAGGAGGCCAGACGAGGTCGCGAACTAGGCTTCGCGGGAGTGACCTCCGAGGACAAAATACATACACTTGGCACACGTAGGAATCCGCAAAAGCGAGCTCGGGTAAAAACACAACACCGACCCCTATCAGCTGCAAGCGCGTGGATGTCGGTACGGCGCTGGTTTGGGTTCGGGTGCGCTACCGTAGCGCCGATGGTGAGGAGCAAGCTAAAAGTTTTGAACTGCGGCGTGGTGAGCTGAAAGTGAGCGTCCCCATCGGTCATCTTCTCTTCCGAAGGCAGGGAGAACCTGTGCCCGCACCGCGGCCCCCAACATCAAATCGCAGGCGGTGTTCCTTGTGCGCAGATCTGAGACAATCTAAGCAGTAAGGCGCACCCGACAGCGTAACCGAAGCTCACAGACCCAAAGGTCGCGAGGAGAGTGTACAAGATCACCGGGACATTGGATCCCTGCGACTCTTGAAGAGCAGCTTCTGCGGCCCTGGAATTATCTCGAGAGTTTGGGGCGCTGCAACATACCGAACACGCCAGTTAGCACGGAGCGCGTCTTTAACATGGAAAAAAAAACAATCATTCGAGCAGAGGGCAAAAATACCTTAGAATGGGCTCCTGCAGCTGAGTTTTCGGTTGAGGTTTTGCGAACCGCATGACGTCGTTCAAGAAGAGAGCGTGCTAGGTCCTCTCCTTCGCTTGCGTCAAGCCGACGGTCTAGTGCGACGAACTTCTAGCCCGTAAGCTAGCTATGTTTCACTTTCAGTGATGGTGCAACGGACTGTTTCGAAAGACTTGCTAAGAAATGAAAACAGTTGTTATACGCCAAGACAGGAAAACAGCTGCGTCCTATGGTGCGAGCACGATGCGAAGTGCACACGCAGTTTGACTGTGCAGTGCGTTCACGGCTATCAAAACTATAACGGGAAAGTCCAACACACATGCCAAACATTTGCCAACAATATTGATCAACGAACGCTTGAACGGCGGGTTTGTCCTACGCATCTCTCGCTTCGCTTCATCAAAACCCTTTCTTCGTTTCTTTATAAATTAGTAATATATTAACTTCGCAACTGCACGTGCTGGATCGTGGATCTCGATGCTGCTGCTGTGTTGATGCTGCGGGCGAGGCGAGGCGGGGGGCGGGCAGGGGACAGAGGGAGTGGGTCATCCTGCTCTTCCCGTCCGACTATTAATCTGTATCGTGTGTCACAAGTACTCGCTCGTACTGTAGTGTGCTCATCAGACGAGAGAAGTTCAGAACTTCATTCGATTGATCATTCGATTGATAACAGACGAGAGTGTTCTCTCGCGTCGTTCTGGTGTTGAGGTGTTTCTCTCCAGAGTTATGTGATGGTAGCACTCAAATTATGGCATAGCGCAAATGTCGTAAAATACACTGAGACGTCCGTGCGGTGGCTGCTGGTCTAAGTGCCCATGTCGTTGCGCGGCAGCCAACCACGACCTACAAGGATCGTAGAAACCCTGGAAAAGCGCCCCCCAAGTTCCACCGCGAGCGTGACCAAGCTAAATGAGTCCATCAAGTTGACAGAAAAGTATGCAGTAGTGGCACCGCAAAAGAAACGATCCTTCGGAGTTGGTCGTACGTTCAGGCTGATCGGGATTGCAATCGGCTTGTGGAGCCTCGGACGAGTGGTGTGGGAACTCGGTACTGCCATCTGACTGTCCCTCGTCGTTACCACTCGAGTCAAGGGTACTTGCTTTGGAAGATAGCCGCGCGCTTTGCAATTTTCACTTGGTAGAGTTCAAGTTGGCAGTTTGTGACTCGCGCTCAATCCACTTCACAACACAGCTCGCGTGAAGCGGGACGAGAAGCGTGTGGCATAACTTGGACCCGTCGAGCTGATTTGCGTTCCCCCTTCTTTCCTGATCTGCATTGTTTCCGCCACTTGGGGATGATCTACACAGGCTCCTCACCAAGGGCTGCATGGCGCTCCTCTACAGCTTTGGACCCAGTGGTGACTTTTCCTCCAACGTGCCTCTCACTCGACGCAATAATACCCCTCACATCAAAGCATGTTGCGTCGCACTGTGCCAACATCCTGCGTCGTTCCTGATGTCGCCTGAATGGAATCTCGGCGCGACGAGTCGATGATGGTCCTGGGTTCAAACGGCAGCCCCGTTTTGCTTCTCATGCAATGCCGTCCGCCCCTACGCTACCCCTCTCGGATGAGCCACCGGCCATCCCTGCATGACCCATGCATACACACACCGCCCACCTTTGTCCCCGCACATTAGTGCCGATTCTGCAGTTCAGCATTGCCGTGCTGCAGTCTGGTCTTCCTTCAACCACTGCGTTCAGCTGGCTTGAAAGAAATTGCGCCATCACCTGGTGCGCGCCGCTCCGACCCTGCCAGCTTCTCGGCTCCTCACCTCTCGCTACCCGACCTCCCTGCAGCACACGAAACCCACTTCCAGAGTGCACGAAGAGCCGAACGAGCCCTCGTTACGCACAGCCATACACCCACCTGCTTCGCCCCCACCCCTCGACCGCGGCCTACAAGCTCCCCCACCCCCGCACGATATCTTCCCCCAAAACAGCAGGTAAGGCGCACCCTTCCTCCTTCACCCTGCCCTCCCCTGAATGTTGCCATGCCTCCTACTCCCACCCTCTTCCTCCTTCACCATGCCCTCCCCCTGAAAGTTGCCATGCCTCCTACCCGCACCCTTCCTCCTTCACCCCTGCCCTCCCCTGAATGTTACCATGCCTCCTACCCGCACCCTTCCTCCTTCACCCTGCCCTCCCCCTGAAAGTTGCCATACCTGCTACCCGGCCCTGTTTTTCGTTCGTGCCCTCTGCAGACTTGCCAGGGCCTTCCGAATTGTTTTCGAAATGTGCAGCTGGCTTGGCACAGTTCGCCCGGGCATCCATTGTCTGTTTTCGAAAGGTGCAGCTGGCTTGGCACAGTTCGCCCGGGCATCCTTGTCTGTTTTCGAAAGGTGCAGCTGGCTTGGCACAGTTGGCGGGCATCCCATTGTCTGCTTTCGAAGGTGCAGCTGGCTTGGCACAGTTCGCCCGGGCATCCGTGTCTGTTTTTCGAAGGTGCAGCTGGCTTGGCACAGTTCGCCCGGGCATCCGTTGTCTGTTTTCGGTGCAGCTGGCTTGGCACAGTTCGGCCCGGGCATCCATTGTCTGTTTTCGAAAGGTGCAGCTGGCTTGGCACAGTTCGCCCGGGCATCCATTGTCTGCTTTCGAAAGGTGCAGCTGGCTTGGCACAGTTCCAGATGTGCAGCTGGCTTGGCACAGTTTTCGAGATATTGCAGCTGGCTTGGCACAGTTTTCGAGATGTGCAGCTGGCTTGGCACAGTTTTCGAGATGTGCAGCTGGCTTGGCACAGTTTTCGATGTGCAGCTGGCTTGGATTGACGCAAGGGCAGCCGAAGGGGGAGGGGGGCTCACAGGTGCAGCTTGCCGCTCCCTCCCGAGAGCCGCGCAGCAGCGTCTCCAACTCCTTCTCAGCTGCCCTCCATATGGTATGTGCATTGCCGTTCGGATAATTCAGGGTTTTGAAATTGACTGACAAGGTGCCTTGCTCCTGTGGCTGTCGGTGTGGAAAACGGCAGGCCGCTCCCCGGCTGCCTTGACGCCGGCACCGAATCGCTGCCGGTGGGGCAACTTAGGCTTGTGATGGGCCCGAGGGAGAAGATGTGGCCGGGGCCGGCGCTCACGGCCTCCTTCCTCTCTTCGGTGCTGTTTAAGCAGCACCCACCCACAGCGACATGCCTTCACCGGTGCGCCGCGCTGCACTTCCGCGGCAGCTTGCTTATCCTATGTCGTACTTTTGCTCACTATACAGGGGACCCGGATCCTTGCCGTCACTTGCAGTGCGTGCACAAGCGCACCAGGGACTGCACCTTTGCACCTCGGGCTGGGCTCATGTTCGGCTGTTCTCGAGCCACTCCCAGCTTGCATCGACATGTCACGAAGCGGATGGCTGTACATTCGGAGACTGAGGAGAGTCGAACTGTGCCGTGCTGCACAATGGCCAGAACAAGCATCCTAGTGGCGCACCGAAATACCCTGGAGGAGGAGGAGGAGTGACCGCAGTACGCACCGTGCTGCACCAGGTCAGCCGTCCCGACACGCACCAGGTCAGCCGCCTACGCACCAGGTCAGCCGCCTTCCCGATTGCCCCACGCACCAGGTCAGCCGCCTTCCCGATTGCCCCACGCACCAGGTCAGCCGCCTTCCCGATTGCCCCATGTATTAGGACACGCTTGCTTTGGCGTCTAAATTAAGCTGGAAAGCATGCTGAAGAGGAACCTGACGAGGGGGGGGGGATGACCGCCTTGATGAGGGAGGCGGGCTATTTGGGGATCTGTGTGGCAGGGGCCTGTGGCATACATTGAGGTGAGTGCCACTTGGCTGCATGCGGGGTACCCACCTGCGTGCCGGGGAAAATCCTTGTTCATCTCGACTTATGCAACGCCCGTGATGCTTGTGCGATGTCGATGACGAGGCTCGCGGCTAGGCGTATTTCTCCGAGCCAAAGCCCGCTTGCCCTCGCGCATGCGGTGCAACGCAAGACACCTGATCTTCCTTCTAGAACATGATGTGAACCTTGAGGCTCTCCCATTTCGTAGTTGACCCTTGGCTCGGGGCTGATGCTATTGAACGTCGACAAATACAGATGCTCGGAGAGCATGCAACCTAATCTGACCATTGAAGGGTCTTTTACTACATCAATCGGATGGTCCGAGGTGTTTCCAGAAGTGACTGAAACAGCGAGGCTTTAACTTTAGTCCCCCCACATTCATAGTAGACTGTTGAGTTATAAATGTGCCCCCCGCAGATGAGCGGCTCGATTAGGGTACCCTAGGGTAGCTCGTGCCGCCGATGAGGGGGGAAACTCAGGAGCCCATGTGCGCCGTTGTGGGGACAGGTGCACACAGGGGGGCGCGTCGGGGTGATCCATGCGCTCCAAACCCTCTTCCAACTGGTCGTCAATAATGCCAATGATGGCACCTCCCTACCGTGCCCCCTTATTCACGGTGTGGGCTCTGCTTCCCTCCTAGGATTGGTGCGGGATGAAAGCGATGCGGTCACTTGTGCGGCCCCCTCTGCTTAGCGGGCGCGCCAGGAAGGGCGCGTGATCCATTGCACGAGCCCAATGGTTCATTTGCAAGATGCTCTGAAATTTTCAAATCGGTGATCTCTAATTGGATGTTTCAAAAGGAATCGAGGTGCAGGATTGACCCTGCAGCTGGGGTGAATGCGATGGCAGCAGCTGATCGAGGGTTCGCCAGGGAGCAAGTGCCGATGGGCATGGACGAGTGCCAATAGGCTTTGCAAAGTGGCCGGATTTCTTGAAAGGACCAAAGCTATTGCCTAATTCCATCCCACAATATTGACATGGGCTGATCTTTACTTGAACTCTCTTTTCAACGAACAGGATGCTTTCCTTGTGGGGCATCGGGCGGAGTGCCAACGACCCGGACTTGCGTTGCCCCCTGTGGCAGGGTCAAAGTCCACACCAGCTCGTTGGGATGCCCGGCGGCTCTGGCATTCCCATTGCCGTGTGAAACGTGAATGGCTTCACCTTTTGAATAGGAAGAGGATGGAAGGTGGAGGCTGCGAATGCTGCAGGAGCGCCCCTACAGATAGCAGATGGGCCCCGGTGGCCTTATCGCGGGTTGTTGGTCGACTCGGCGCGCCAAGGTCACTCGATTGTTTTCCTCAAGCAGGTGGTGGAAGTGCTCTCCTTCTTGAAGGTGTGCAGTTACATATATCTCTTCAACTATCTCTAGCGGATGTAGATCTGCGAACTGAAGCAGGCTCCGGAATCTCTGTGAAGGGTTTTGGTGCATTTCTCCCTGGGCGATGTATGTGTTCCATTCATGCTGAATGCAGTACCCCAAATCGAAGTCCAAAGATTTTGGGGTCCAGATCCCTTATACATCTATCATCGATTATACCTAACCATCATCACACACACAACGTGCATACATATGTATATGTATATAATATATATATTTGTATTAAATTTATAAATCGTCCGAAATTCTGCGCTTCGCCCACTGCCTATAAATTAGAACGTCTCATCGTATGAATTAAAACGAATTGTCAGCGTCAAACGTGTCGCGACTCGCTAGTCTGGATTCTGTCATCGTAAACGAATGCCATCGTCAACCTCGCTCACAGCGTCACAGCTCACACCATGCATTCAAAAGATCGACCGTTCATTTCTGCGATTCCCCCGCATCCGCATTTCATGTTGGCCTCGTGGAGCTTTAGAGATTGATTAGCCTAGTATATATACACTTCTAAGTATAGGGTTAGGGGGTCCCATTCTTCTCCTACGAGCTCCAGTAAATCCGGATAATTAGTGTCCTGAAGTGCGTGCTGAATCCTTTGATCCCCGGTGTGGGTACATAGTGCAGCCGATCTTCTGTGGCTACACGGTCGGCCGTCAGATGTGTGTGGCTTATCTTCGGGCCGATTCCTTTGGTACCACGTAGCCACAGAAGATCTCCTCATTTCTGCCATCATCAACCGATTCGATTCTCAAGATCTCAGCTCTCACTGTGGTTTGCAGTCTGCCGTTTCCATTTCGCATTTTGATGTGCTCTTCCGATGAACTGACTGTGACTGTGACTGCCGAGTCGCGCCACGCGGCTGCATCCCATCCGTTTGACGGCTCGTTCACAAGTACATGCCATGTGGCACATTGCCGTACCATTCGCTTCGTGCGCTCCCCTGCAATCAGCTAGCCAGTCATCACACGATGCCGTTTTTGGTGTTTTTTATTAATACGTAAGTAAGTAATTTGCCCAGGTTCATGCTCATAAAGAGCCAGGGTTGGATATGTGTGCGCATATGCACCTCATGACCGCGAGTGAATATTGCCCCCAAAATTCATTCGGTACCTGCGCACGGAGGTCACTCGTTGCAATGGCAAGGGCGCGCGCACACCACGCGAGGTGCCACCCGAAGCACCTCGCTCATAGAACTCCGTAGAGCTAGGGGGAGAACAGGAGGAGGGCTGGGCGGTTCCGTACAGATGTCGTACCTTCATTGGCACGTTACGGATGACCAGTCGTTTGCCCTTCCCGTGAAGGCCCTCCCGGATCGACTGAGCCCGAGGTGTGATCCGAGGCCAGCCCTCCTCGAAGCTCACGGATGATGGCACGCGCATGCATGCTCCGCAGGCCCGCTCAGGCGTGACTTGCCTTTGCGGATATCCCATTCCAATGCTTGTTCCGCTATCCACGCGTACGCCCAGCCTTCACTTCCCCACCAGGCTCGGGCGTGGACTTGATGTGGTGCCCAATGGGATAGAGCACGCTGTTTTGTACCGAGTCCGCAGACTGCAATGCAATTTATGTTGGTGGCGGCAGTCATGCCTGATGGTGGAGGTGTTGGCTCGCTCCAGCCAGTACACAATTGCAGAGGTGCAGGAGCTGGTGCAGCACTGTAGCCTGTACGGTATCAAGCTGCTGCCAGAGATCGACATGCCAGGTGTGGCTCGGCTCACTTCATTTCAAGATGAGGAAATGTGACATGTCATCTCCAACTATGTGTCGGCCGTTGCCCCACACTGCTATGCACGCACCCTATCACTAGAAGCCGATTTGCATGCTCTGAATCGGAAACAGTCTGGCAGAGATGTAACATCCTATCATTAGACGCCAATTTGTTTGCTTTGCAATGGAAATGGTCAATTGGAGATGTAGAACCCTATCACTCGACGCCGATTTGCATGCTTCGAATCGGAAATGGTCAGGTGGATATGTGACACCCTATCACTAGACGCCGATTTGTGTCCTTTGAATTGGAAATGGCCACGCATAATGTAACACCCTATCACTCGGCGCCCCCTTACATGCTTTGAATCAGAAGTGACCACGCGGAGATGGTCGCATATACTGGGCTTCAAGGGGACGAAATGGTTTGCCATGGCGGCGCAGGGCACGCGCACTCCTGGCAGCCCTATGTAGCTCGCTGCCCCGAGCGTGCTCTTACCAGAGGTGCCGCCTACCGTCTTGCGTGCCCTGTGACAGGGGTCGCCGAACGGTCTCGTGGGGGCCATTATCTCAGTCCTCAGGGGGGGCTGTCGCTCTGCGGCCTGCCCGCCACATGCCTTCGTCTGCTCGCCATATCTGGATGTTGGGGCTCTCAGCTCGATTCGTCAAACAACAAACTTTATCAAGAATGTGGGGCACATCTGTTCACTAGAGGTCTCTCTGGTGCCTCGTGAGTGGCGGGCTTCGCGCCTGCGCCCGGACCCGAGGGCGCTGGTGCCTCGTGAGTGGCGGGCTTCGCGCCTGCGCCCGGACCCGAGGGCGCTGGTTGGTTTCAAATGACTCCTCTCCCGCAGCTGCATCGGTAGGCGGCCACACAGGCGTCGGGCGTGGTGGCACAAATCGCATTGTGCTTTGACCCTACGGAGGGTGCTGAGCCAAGTGGAGGGGGGAACAATGGAGGGTTTCTCGGCCAGGACATTGGGGAGCACCACTGAACTTTGCACACAGCAATTTGTCGGAGGTGGTGCGGGCCGTGCTGCAGGAGGTAGGACTGGTCGGACTTCCTGCACTGCATACGGCTCCCCATCCTGACACACCCCCCAGAACTGCAAAGCGCTGAAGTATAACCAGTAATTGCGAGCCGCCGATTGGCTCAGGCCAGATTATCAGTGCCACGGCATGCCAACCGCCACCCGGTATGCAGCGCCCGTGCGCCGTCCTGGGCGATCAGGTGTTGCTGCTGCTGGCGCGCCTGCCTCCCTTTTGGTGCCTCAGCGCTTCCCGTCTGCTGCACCGTTCGGGCAGGACGGGGCATGTGCTGTGGGGCACCTTGACGAAGGTCCACCCCTCCGCACTCCGTGTGAAGCCCTCCCTCTGGGTGTGGCTTATCTCCGCCCCTCCGCACCCTGTGTGAAGCCCTCTGGGTGTGGCTTATCTCCGCCCCTCCGCACCCCGTGTGAAGCCCTCTGGGTGTGGCTTATCTCGCCCCTCCACTCCGTGTGAAGCCCTCTGGGTGTGGCTTATCTCGCCCCTCCGCACCCTGTGTGAAGCCCTCTGGGTGTGGCTTATCTCCGCCCCTCCGCACCCCGTGTGAAGCCCTCTGGGTGTGGCTTATCTCCGCCCCTCCGCACCCCGTGTGAAGCCCTCTGGGTGTGGCTTATCTCCGCCCCTCCGCACCCCGTGTGAAGCCCTCTGGGTGTGGCTTATCTGCACCGGTTCCTTTGGCACACCGTTGCCGCAGAGGACCGGCTGCACTATGTACCCACGCCGGGGACCAAAGGATACAACACACACTTCGGGACACTTATCCGGATTCGCTGGAGCTCACTAATGAAGAATGGGACCCCCTAAGCCTCACTGAGCCACCCGAGCCCCTCTGCATCCGCACCGCCAGCGCACTGCTGCCTTTTGCCTGAAGCCGGCTTATCCCTGCCCCCTGAGCTGCGCGAGTCATATCTCCACCACCAAGCCTACGCGCAGGACCACCCCTCTGCTCCCTGAGCCTCTCTGCGACTGTCTTACCGGCGCACTGCTGCTGTGTCTCTGAAGCCGGCTCACTTCCGCCACTCGAGCCACCTCTTTACCACCAAGCCCACATTCGGGACCACCCCGCTGCTCCCTACATGCCCCAGAGCGTGGTCTCAAGAGAGCTTGCCCACCCACGCCGCGGCCAGAATGCCCAAGGGGTGTCCCAAGGGGCTGAGAATGATAAAGTGGGTTGCCCTCATCCGAACCGTCGCACCCGCCACTGACTTGCGCCTGTGGCCCTCTACCCCCCGCACCAACTCCCCGTGACTGGAGCCCTTGCACTGAATGCCTTTCAAGGAAGCTGCAAACTTGAGCAATGCGCTCCACACTTGCCATACAACTGTCATGCCGCACTGTTCCTACTTGGGGTCCCATCCCCACAGTTGCCTGTGTGTCCCAAGCCCTCCCGGTGGCCGAAAGTTCACCATCCGGTCGCCGCCTTCCCGACAGCTGCTCACTGTTAGTTCCGGCACGGCCAACAACCTCGCCTCGTGGGCCAGAAGCTGATGAGATGCCGTATGCTGCCGTGCAACCTGTTGTAAGTGGTCATCGCTGCCGGGATGGGCTCCCGGGCTCTGAGGGGCCCGGCATGTGTCAACTCCACCTGCGAGCCTCCCCACATCTCCCTCGTCACCCTCATCAGCTCCCCCATGCCAACAACCCCCTCATGAAGGCCGGCCACCCGCCTGCTCGCCCCCACCAATGTGGCCACCTCTCCCTCAGCCAAGGCCATTGCTTGCTCCGGCGAGGCCGCACTCTGCTCCTGACTCTAGACCCCACCCTCCGGGCCCGGCGACGAAAGGTCATTCCACTCATTCAAGATATCCTGGACACTTGACGCCGCCTGGCTGGGCCTGCCTGCGCCCGCACGCGCCTCTCCAGATCGCGCCTCGGTAGTGCCCCCTCCTTGACCCCCCACAGTGCTTTGATGCTCCACCTTCCGCCGCACATCCTCCATGCTCTCCAAAAGCCTCGATGCCATCGCGCCTGCCTCGCCTGCCTCACCGGGAGCCTGCCCAGACCGCTCACGCTGCGTTCCCTCAGATTCCTGCGTCCCACCGCCAGACCCATCCTGCGTGGCATAGTCTGTCTCCTCGAACGCGTCCTCCCACGCCCTGTCCATCAGCGCCAACCTCTCCACCCTCTCCCGTCGAGCCGCCTCCCCCCGATCCAGGTCCGGGCCCATGCCTCCTCTCACACGCCCTCCGCCAGCCCAGCGCCACCCACCTCCGGTCGGACACCGCCCCACAACCCGCCTGATGATCAGCCCTGCGACCCCTCGTGCAAGCGCGAAAGAAAGCAGCCAGATCCACTTCTCCTTCCAGCCCACAACCCCGCCATGTGCCGCCTCTTCATCCCCGTCCTCGTCCCCATTGCCATCCACCTGCTCTCCCCACTCGCGTTCGCCTCCATGTAACGCCTTTCCCTGAAGCGCCTCTGCGTCTTCCGAAGGAATCCATATGCCGCAGGCCCTAGCCCACCGTACATCTCCACCCCAAAGGGGATGAAGTGATGTGGACGGGCATCCCCATACGTCGCCACCTTGCTCTCCTCTACCTTCTTTGCCGCCGCCCCGGGGGCCATCATGGCCGCCCCCAGTTGCGCATCCGACATCGGCCGCGCCGTGCCCACATCAAACAGCACATGCTGGCCTGGTCCCTCCGCATCCAGCACTGTCACATCCGGGCATTGGTTCCGTGAGTAGGTCAGGTAGCCCGCGAAATCATCGTGCAACGCAGACGCCAACCGAAAAGCAGACTTGGCCACCTCGAATAGCGCCCTCTGCAGTTTGTGATGAATGCAAGAGTACCAGTTTCCTCCACCGGCCCCCGCTCCCCCCCGGCATGCCAACAAGTGTGTCCCGGTGGGATCCCGCTCTCCTCCACAATCGGGGCACTCCTCCACCTGGCCAAGGAGGGGCTGCTCCGCATGAAGAATATGCCGTAGGGCCACCCGGTATTCTGCCGAACTGAGCTCCGAGGCCGGGCAGCAAGGAATACCCCTCAAGAATGCCGGCCCAATGCTGTTGTACGTCACCGAGAAAAAACCAAGGAAGCCGAGGCGCCCCCGCGTGCCCAGCCAGCCGAAGTCATTCCGCGGAGGGGAGGGCAGCAGCATAGACTGAGATCTGCTGTAATCGCTCAACTTCTTGACGTCGTCCGCCTTCGGCACTTGCGGTGGCAAATGCGCATTTGCTCCCCTTGCCTCCTCATTCACCTCCACCGCCTCCAACACCTTCTGCATGGCCGCTTGTAAAGAATTGACATACGGCAGCAAGTCCCGCAACGCCCCCTGCATCCTCCTGTCATACTCCTCAGCCGCCTCCCGCATCATCTCCAGCGGCACACCTCGTAGCCAGAACCCCACGGAATCGAGGGGCGCAGAATCGAAGCAGGAGCCCTCGGGCCTGCGCATGCCTAAGCTTGTTCATGAGGGGCAGAATGCCACATAACTCCTCCACCTTCTTCAACATCTCCGCACTGACCGCCTCTGCTTTCCCCACCGGCACTCCCAAGACATCGATGAAATCCAGCTCCCCCCGCGCACCCGGCATCCCGACCTCGAAGCAACTGGCGTCAACCTCAGGCGAGAAAGCCGCCGACTTCACCGGCTGAATATCAGTGCGTGTGTGTTGCGGTGGGGTGAATGCCTCGCTCTGTGTCATCCCTTGATGGGGATGGGGATGGGGATGGGGAGCGCCTCGGTGCTTTCTTCTGGTTTATGCTTTCGTGCATTCTCCACTGTCCATCCATTGGTTTTCACTCATCGACCAGCAGGTTCATCCAGTCATGGACTGTGAAGCCACCGGGGGGCATGCCGGCAGGAATCGCTTACTTCGATACCCGGGATTCAGCACGCACCGAGTTGTGCGAAGTTGCGCAATCTCGCATCTTCGGCAGTGATTGGTACATACATACATCTATCCATGCTGCTTTGCATTTGGTTTGAGATCTGTGTGCATTGGTGGTATCTTGTCACAGCCCCGCCCTGTTCTTGAATGCGTCTCACATCCACCGGGATGATGGTGGGCTGGCTTTTGTCGGCGGACCTCATGCTGTTCAGTCTGCGTCGCAGGAGGTGATTTTTGGTGCAAATCATAGGTCATAGGTCATAGGTCATAGAATCAGAGGCGTGTCGCACGCACACGATGATTCAGTAAGGCGCGTGGGGATCGGAGGGGCACAGGTGGCCGCGATGATCCCCTCCCCACTCTTGCATCTCGGTGGGGACGAGCCTGACCTCCGTTGCTGGGTACACCCGCCTAGCTGGCTCCCCGGCCTCCCCGCTCACAGCTGCGACGCACGCGCACCCGAGTTCCCGGGCTTGCAGCAGCGAGGCCGGGCAAAGGAAGGCCAATGAGGCGCCAAGGCCAGGAAGGAGGCGCTGCGATGAACTGAGCTCTTAGTGGGGGTCTCACAGGAGGAGCATGAGGAGCGCGAGAACGAGACGGGGTACCCCGAGCCCCTCGAGTCCTTTCAGGTGGAACCTTGTGGCGCGTGACGGAGCTTGTGGAGGGGACGCAGAGGCGGGGGTGGCGTCCCGCAATCGCGGTTAAGGGGCAGGGTCTGGTCTAGGCGCTCGAAGGGAGATGCGCCGTGCAGTGGGGCGAGGTGCGTGAAAGGGTATATACCGTGATCGGACTGAATGGCGCATTGGGTGGCCCGGATGCAGAGGGTGCTGGACGGGGTGCTGGAAGACGCGCACATTCCCCCGAGCCGCGTGATTCGCTGGGGCGATGTGGGTAACACATCCACGACTCCACGTGCAAATATCGTCCAAGCTTGGAGGTGGGAGGGCACTATGATGCTGCCGGACCCGACGGAGGCCTTTGGTCGATCTTTGCCCACGTGCCTCTGAAAGAATGCTAGAGGTGAGTGGCCGTCGGTTGTGTTCCACAGGGATCGAGGCCACCGGCTCCTGGAACGTGGCCACGAGCTGATTGTGAGCTGGGGCTGGTACTACAACCAGGCCTCCAACGACTGCCTCACCTGGATGGACTGCTACCAGGTCGGTGAAACGACCCGGACCCTCCCCCCCCGCCCAGCAACCTGGACCGCTGTGCTCCAGGCAGTTGGTTCCTGTAGATGGTGGATGAGATGCGCTTGCCTTCCCCGAGCTGGCGGAGTCTCGGCACGGCCTCTTTGGTCTGCAGGGCAGCTGGTGCACTCGTCGTCTAAACGGCACTGAGCGGTTATCCGTGTGATCAGTTGTCAAACCCCCCTTCCCCTCACACCCCAGCCAATAGGTTCTAGAAGCTGCGAGGGACGAGGAGCACGGGGCTCGGGGCTTCTTCGTAGAGTCCCTTTCTTGTTTCGCAGGCATACTCCCGTCCACCGGACCTTCGGAAAAGGTTGACCTCAGGTGTATCGACGCATGCCTGCACCAGGAAACACCGCAGCGGGAGTTGAGGGTGCTGCGTGTTTGTGGTGCCGGGTTATATTGCTCCTCCGATGCAATTTGCCGTTCGACGTTCAGAGTGTGGGGAGAAAGACGCGGGACTAACGGGCAGGGCTGTGGTTGCCTTGGAGGAGCAGAATAGCCCGCACACCGCACATGCAGAGGATCAATGGCCCCGCATCCTCGGCGGGGAGGGGTGTGCGTGGGAGTTGTCGAGTGAAGAGGTTTGCCCCGGCTCTTGCCCATGGACCCTGCACCTCTTCACATTCGCCACGGGTCTCGCCTATAGGCCCTGCACCTCTGCACATTCGCCCTGGGTCTCGCCTATAGGCCCTGGACATTTTCCCATTCGCCCCGGGTCTTGTCTATAGGCCCTGCACCTCTGGGTCTCGCCTATCGGCCCTGCACAGTTTCCCATTCGCCCTGGGTCTCGCTATAGGCCCTGCACCTCTGTCTCGCCATAGGCCCGGTGCAGTTTCCCGTTTGCCCTGGGTCTCGCTATAGGCCCTGCACCTCTGGGTCTCGCCATCGGCCCTGCACAGTTTCCCATTCGCCCTGGGTCTCGCTTGTAGGCCCTGCACCTCTGGGTCTCGCCATCGGCCCTGCACAGTTTCCCGTTTGCCCTGGGTCTCGCTTATAGGCCCTGCACCTCTGCACATTTGCCCTGGGTCTCGCCTATAGGCCCTTACCTGGTCATGTCCATCTTGGCTGGCCATCTTGCCTGGTCATCTTGCCTTGTCATCTTGCTGGCGTCACCTTGCCCGGGTCATCTTGCCTTGCCATCTTGGCTGAATTTCTTCACCTTTGATTTTATGAAAGAGTTTATCGCGTCCTTGCCTTTGCAATATCGCTCTTCACCTGTTTCAGTGGGCCTGCTAAGAAGCTGGTACATTTGGTGGGCGTCATCCAGCGCCCTTGACCACTTCCCATGACGCTCTAACCTGTTTCCGTTGTCAGTTGTTAGAGGTTGCCTGCAAACGTCGGTGTCGCTCTGCGTTATGCGTGTGCGGATGCGAGCTTGCCGGGGAGGCCGCTGCATAGTCGAGGAGATCACCACGCTTGCTCTCTTAGCCCCTTGATCCCGGCACTTGTCTGCTGAGCGCCGGCTGTCCGAGGCAGGCTGCATCGTTCACACAGCGACTTGCGTGCATCCTTGCACGTATTGTCAGCACAACATGCCCAATAAGCCGCTCTTCAACGTCGAGCCTTAAGGTCTGGGTGTTTGAACCCTGCAGTTCAAGAAGCTGGTGTGGGGAAAGCTGGTAGCTACTGCCGAACGTCTGTGGTCTGATCCTGACATTTGCCAAGAGGATGAGGTGTGCACATGCCGGCCGCGGGCACTTTCGTGGTAGGTTTAGGGTTTAGGGATGAGTTGTGCACATGCCGGCCGCGGGCACTTTCGTGGTTGGTTTAGGGTTTAGGGATGAGTTGTGCACATGCCGGCCGCGGGCACTTTCGTGGTTGGTTTAGGGTTTAGGGATGAGGTGTGTACATGCCGGTCGCGGGCACTTTCGTGGTTGGTTTAGGGTTTAGGATGAGGTGTGTACATGCCGGCCGCGTGGCACTTTCGTGGTTGGTTTAGGGTTTAGGATGTGGTGTGCATGCCGGCCGCGGGCACTTTCGTGGTTGGTTTAGGGTTTAGGGATGAGGTGTGCACATGCCGGGGCCGCGGGCACTTTCGTGGTTGGTTTAGGGATTAGGGATGAGGTGTGCACATGCTGCCGCGGGCACGTGGTAGGTTTAGGTTTAGAGATGAGGTGTGCACATGCGCGGCTACTGGCACTTGCATGGTTGGTTTAGGTTTAGGATGATGTGTGCACATGTTGTCAGCGGGCACTTTCATGAGAGGGATTAGATGAGGTGTGCACATGCCGGCCGCGGGCACTTTCGTGGTAGGTTTAGGATTTGGGATGAGGTGCACATGCCGGCCGCGGTGGGCACGTTCGTGGTTGGTTTAGGTGTAGACAGAGGTGTGCGCATGCCGGCCACGGGCACTTTCGTGGTAGGTTTAGGGGTTTAGGGATGAGGTGTGCATTTGCCGGCCGCGAACACCTTCGTGGTTGGTTAAGGGATTAGGGATGAGGTGTGCACATGCTGGCCGCGGGCACTTTTTTGGTAGGTTAAGGGTTTAGGGATGTGGTGTGTACGTGGTGGCCGCAGGCACCTTGTTGGTTTAGGGACTAGGGATGAGGTGTGCATATGGCCGTCGTCATCTCATTTGTGCTCGGTTAAGGGTTTAGGGACGAGGTGTGCACATGCCGGTCATGATCACGTTTGTGGTTGGTTTATTAGGGTTTGGGGATGACGTGTACATATTCCGGACGCGGGCACTTTCGTGGTTGGTTAAGGGTTTAGGGAGGAGGCGTACACATGCCAGCCGTGGTCACTTTAATGTTTAGTTACACGTTTAGGTATGGTGTCGTCTTGCAGGGTGGGAGGGACTGACATGCCTCACATCAGAATAGTACTCATAATGACCAAAGACGAGGAGCGCAAATGTGACTGCTCCTGAATCGTGCCATCACACACATGTGGCGCCACTTCCGCCACCGTCGCTGTCGTAGGCACTTGCTTCCAAATGGCGTTGTCGATGGTTTGCTCTTGCTCGTTTCTTGCAGGCTCAAAGGTTTCTGAAGGATGTCACCATTTGACTTTCCATATAACGTCACGTGTAGGCGGTGTTTGCCCCTGGATCATGCGATGGTGTTTTGCGACACGCCACATCCAAAATATGAGTACACAAGTAGGATGCCGGTTGGTACGGAAATGCAGCGGGGATCAATTGACTGAAGCGCGTGGCTGTTTGGACAGGTCCGCGGGCGCTTGCAGCGCACCTTGGAGCATTTGAGAGCTGGCGTGCAGGTAGATCTAGGGGGGCGCACAGTGTCCGACTGGGAGGACTCGCAGGGCTACTGCATGAAGAATCGTGCATGCAATAACTCCTTGCTTCCCAAAAGCTGCCGAAGCTTGAGGACAGGTAGTGGATCTCGACGACATGTGGCGCGCCATGTCAAGAGGCAAGCCAATGTGCAGCAGCCCCGTGGCAACTTTGCTGCCAGGCTTCACTATCATGGGCATAATTAAAGGGATGGAAAATCTGGGTATATGTTCGTGTTTATGTCAGACAAGTTGTGTTGAGTGTGTAGGCTTTGTTTGGCTGGCGGATCCACGGGATAGTTTTTCTGGTTAGGGCGCCTGTAGGCAGTGGGCTTCGGCAGCTGTGACACGGAATGTATGTATGATGGTGTTCGACAACTTTCACATGTACCGGTGTGTCTGAACTTTGGATCGTGTACTTGTGCATGTGTCGTGTGGCATGAATGACGGGACACCAAACGAGCTTTTGGTTTGCTTGATAAGTGTAGGTGGGCCTTTGGTTGTTTTCCCTTTGTCCGGTGTGGGTTTATGTATCTTGTTTATTTCCCCCTCTGAAGTATTATATTATTTTCTTTGCAGTGGGTCGGAGCACCAACGTGGTCACTTCCTATAGGGGATATGCCGTGCCTCGCTGGAAGAGATCCCAGCAGCTCTGCAATGGCTGAGCTGGCTTAGATGTGTGAGGTGCACTTTGTCGGTATATTCAACATGCTCTTGCATGTGTCTTTCATCCACTGTGGTGATACGTGACAGCTTTTTACCTTGGAAAGTGTGCCTCCCACCATTCGATGCGGTGTGTGTTGAATACACAATATGCATAAGCCAGGGAGGTGCATGATAAAACCCCAGCTCATATATCTGGAGCAATAAGAATATATAATTCAATAAAGTTCCTAACTGTATCTACTTCCTAACAAATTATGCCTGGCAGCCCTGATCGGGAGTCCCGGTGCAAGCCCTATCCGATTTCATTAGTCTCCTAACAGTATGCTGATGACTGTCGATGACTTCTTCATAGGCAGGCACCAAACCCGCGAGCCGACCCTGTCCGTTCGCGTAATAGGTCGTTTCGGTGTTCTAATGTTCAATCAGATCCTGGTAAGTCATCATAAGACATAAAAGTCGTTCACTCGGCCCACACACAGAATATACCAGTTACGGTAGGTATATTTGCATATGCCGTGGACCCATTCCACCATATATTTATTCCGTCCTTCATGGATGGCGCTAGGCCCCTCCCGTGGGTGGTGCGCCATGAGACACTTAAACAAGATTTGCGAGCGGTGAGCGAGCTCGTTCGAGATGGTGTCGTGGCTTTCATCTGTGCCACTTTGATGGTGCTCACCCTGGGGCTCGTCGCTCGGAAGATTCGCCCAACTTGGTCTTCCCGCTTGAGCACGGCGGTACTCCGTCAACACGCTATAGACGCTACGCCAGCCGGCAGCAAGTTCAATATTCAGTTGTATTTTTCATTATTCGTTACCCACCGCCCGTATCTTCTGCTTGAACGTCTTCCCCGCCACGCGAAACCTTGCTACTGCATCGCCTGCGCAGCACAGGTTTCCTTCACAATTGTATCACAAGGCATGCCAACTAGGGCAAAGAGGCGCCTCCTAAAGGAGAGTGACCTCGACGCCGCAATCAGGCTGTAGACGACGGCGTGCGCAATACCCCCAGTGCCGTCCATGCCCCCAGTGGCCAACCCTGGACCGCCCGATCAGGCGGACACAACGGGGATGGCTGCTGCGAGGAAGCAATATTTCTTCGAGAAGATATAAAGTAGTTCGAGGTGGACGTGCACAAGGAAGGAAGGCACCGCTCTTGGACGAAAAGCTGCGTGAGTAGATGGTCCTGCGCGAAAAAAGGGCGCGTTTCACCGCTGAGTGCGATGTTGGAAAATAACTCGACAAGATGGAGGTGGTGGCGCTTTGAGCCGATTTTTACGTTGTTAGCCTAGATGGGTAGCGTGGTGCATCTCATTTATGGCGCTGCTCATACGTGGTAGCAGCAGCGTGGCTGGGACATGTCCTGAGCGGCAGCAAGACATTGTCCCCTGGTATTTTTATCATGCATGCTATGGTTGTTGGCCGCGGTGAATGTGCGGGTGAGCGGCCTGTTTTTCGTCTGGATATGTAATGTTTTGCATGTGTGCTGTGGCATATTGATGTCTGATAGAGGACGAAGAGTCCGAGGGACGAAGATCTCTTGTAATGTGTGTATCTGCTTTATGCAGCTTCGCAACCGTGCCAGTTGCATGCCTCCATCGACTAACGGCACCCATAAATCGCGTGTGCGATAGACTGTGTGTCCACCAATAAGGTAGGGACGATCATTTCATGGATGTAGAGCGCTTGGAATCCTCGATATTGGTACCGTTCCGTATCGACACACGAGGTGGCCGTCTAATAATTTCTGTTTGCGATGATCTCGAAGACGCTGTACTGAGAAATCGTCGAGACTGCTTTTAGGCATTCGTTATGCATGTGAGTGATCTTAGCCCATATGCAAATATACTTGCTCGACACTTGAGCCATGGCTTTCCTGGTGCAGACGCAAGCATATAGATTCACTCCATAAATAGGCTGGCAGCTTAAGCCTTTGCATAACAATAACGCATTTTATAGCAACAGAAGGCATTTGCCCTCGAGACTGTTTTAGTTTTAGGTCTATGCTGCTCTACACTGTAAGCACTGCCGGATACCAAAAAACAAAACCGACACCCTTGATGCTCTGAACCTTCAATGTTAACTCCACAGTGAATACAAGTACAAAAGAGTTGCTAGTGCATTCGGGTATCATGCCGCCACTTCGGAAATCGTCAATAACTTGGGCGACTTTTTCACAAGTTGATACCCTTATTGGAACTTTGCCATGAGGTCCTCGTAGTGCAAGCGGGTCCACCTTGCTATGCAATAATGATTTCAAAGTCATACTTCACAAAAGTTAATATATTAAGAACCTTTTCACCAACTCCTATTCGGACCAAGATTGGTGTGGAGCATTGACATTGTATGCATTAAAAATGCAGCCAACAGTGCAGGGTTAACCAAGGCAGCTCTGCCAAACTATTGGTGGGTCATGAAATGCAACCTATGAAAGATTTAACGGCACACTTAGCACTTTAGCACATAAACCTCCACCAAAACCACACCAAAAACCACAGCAGAGAAGAGCCACCAATTAAGGCCACCACAGAGGTGACAATGGCCCACCACAGCGTCCATAGGGCTACCTGTAGCCCACAGACACCCTCCCCAGATTACTTCTTTGTCCCAGGACCGTGCAATATGCATTTACTGCACGCCCTGAGGCTCCTACCTTCTATAGTGTATGCTGTGTTATGCTTCGTCATCCCCAAAACAGCAAACAAACCGGTTACCAAACATACCCACACTCTCCAACATGGAAATCCCATTTTTGGTCGCGACGTAAACAAAGACCCAAAGAAGTCATCCACCAACCCATCTTTCACTCACATAATTCACCTTGGTGCCGACACCTCCACAGAAGTCCTCAGTGATTTAGAGATGCGCCTTGAAGGCGAGGGGCGGGGTGGAGGGGAGATAAGGGGGTGGTGCAAGCGCGCACTCCGCGAGACACTGGAGTCTTTTGAGGGGGGGGCTCCATCGTCCCCATGAAGTCGGAGGCGTCCATGAGGTATGCACTCCGACTTGGCGCGCTTCCCATCTGCCGCACGCCCACGTGGACTCGCATGAAAACAATACCCACCTTTGCGTCATGCAATTGGAGGCTGGGCGCTTCACGAAGGAAATCCGAGGTGCCGCAGATCTGCCTGTGATCTGACGTGCCGCAGATCTGCCTGTGATCCGAGGTGCCGCAGATCTGCCTGTGATCCGAGGTGCCGCAGATCTGCCTGTGATCCGACGTGCCACAGATCTGCCTGTGATCCGACGTGCCGCAGATCTGCCTGTGATCCGATGTGCCGCAGATCTGCCTGTGATCCGACGTGCCACA
>LGRX02014637.1:0-15294 GCA_001247695.2 Cymbomonas tetramitiformis | reverse complement strand
GTTAATTCGCACTGTTAAAGGGCTGAATTTTCTGAATCCGTTCAAGCAATCCTGGTATTGCCATGAATGAGGACCTAATTTATATATGCATTTTATACACAATGGCTTCAATTCATAGAATATCAATACAGCATACGTAGTACAGCCTACGATATGGGCGTCAAAAACGCACTGTTAATTCGCACTGTTAAAGGGCTGAATTTTTTCCCGATTTTTCAAAAGAGGGGGAATCTTCGATTTCATCTCCGATTTTTTCCCCAATATATGTGGGCAATTCCGAATTCGACTGTATCGTCCGACGTGGCTCGCGCGTCTGTCTTCGATCGAGACTATTTTACTGTGTCACGGGATAGCGTAACATGTCATGCGTAACATGTCATGCATTACATGTAATGCGCGACATGCCATGCGTAACATGTCATGCGTGACATGACAAGCGTTACAGATTTGGCAAATAGCATACAATCATATATGGGCAATTCGACTGTATCGTCCGACGTGGCTCGCGCGTCTGTCTTCGATCGAGACTATTTTACTGTGTCACGGGATAGCGTAACATAACATGTCATGCGTAACATGTCATGCATTACATGTAATGCGCGACATGCCATGCGTAACATGTCATGCGTAACATGACAAGCGTTACAGATTTGGCAAATAGCATACATATATGGGCAATTCGACTGTATCGTCCGACGTGGCTCGCGCGTCTGTCTTTTGATCAACGTAGTTAGGTGCCCCCCCTCGCGCCTAACGGGCGTCGGAACGCCGAACGGAGCGAGGGGGGGCCATTAAGGGGCTTACAAAATTAGTTTTGGTCATATTCTCGAGGGTTGACAACATACGCACCAACCCGAGCTCGTGTAGCAAGGCCTAGAGTTGTCGGTACCCTAGATCCTTGTGGTAGGATCTAGCATTTTGATTAAAATTCTGTGAAAGCACCCACCCAAACCACGCTAAGATTAAAGGTCAAACCATCGACATTTCAAGCAAAGAAATGTTATAGATAATTCAAAAGGTTCATAAATATTGCCCCAAAGCATATGCCGGGCCACTATATACGACATACAAGGTCGCCATGCCCATTTGCGCTAGATTCTTGTGGGAGGATCTGGATTAAGGATAGTAGCCAATATATCCGATGTGGCGTGCGTCTATTGGTAGCATAACTGCTAGTAACCCTGAAATTTTCAACGTTGTAGTTTTTCAAATGTTTGAAAACGAGGTATGTAGCTCTTGATTTTTTCACAAACGGAATTTTGAAGCACACGGCGCCGACGCTATGCAATATTGGTGGCACATACCATGGCCGATGATCGGTGGATGTTTGTGCCTGGTGGCATCCCATTTCACGCCGTTATAGGTGTCGCAATCCACATATCCCGCCATTTCCTAGGCAAATATTAGGAAATATATGGGCTAATTTTGGCATGGAACAATGTCGGAGATGTGACATTGACTGCGCACATGACGCCTGCAAGCTATCGCCGCATTGCAGTCTGCATATATACACACTAACGTAATTTTTAAGCCCTCTATATACCCAGAATGGACCATAACATGGTGCATATGCACAGTCATACAAGACGAAAGGCGACATTTTGGGCAGTCGATTTAGTGTAATTTTTAACTTGGGTCATTTTTGCTGCTTCAGCCGATATTTTGAGGGTCAAGATGACCTCGGATGAAAGTTTTGACAAGACACTGCAGAAAGAGCAGCTCGAGAACTTGATAACATAGGTCCTGCAATTTTCATAGCACCTTCGAGCAAGCAAATAAAAAATGGGTCCTTGTGAAAGGACCCGCCATTTTAATTATTTTTGAGGGGAAACACATATCCAAAGTAACCGCCGCAACCAAGGACATAAATGCAATCACTATGCATTCTCACTTAAAAATAGATTAATTGGGCTCATAAATACTCGACGAAAGCGGTCAAACTATAACTATATTCAATTATTATGCATGGTACGAGCATTATGCGAATATGCGTGGGTCCTTGTGATAGGACCCAAGCTCGGGGCAGTGGCCATATGCAGAAGGAGGGCACACTAAAGGCTAAAATAAACGAAGGCTTTGTATGCAGAAGGAACGCACAATGAAGGCTAAACAAAGGTTTTGCCCGCAGAAGGAAGCACAGTGAAGGCTGGAGGAAGGCACAATGAAGGCAGAACGAAGGCACCTTGGAGGCAGAACGAAGGCAATGCCTGCTGAAGGAAGGCTAAACGAAGGCTGAAGGAAGTCAACATGATTGTTGAAGGAAGGCATACTGAAGGCTAAACGAAGGCTTTGTATGCAGGAGGAAGGCACACTGAAGGCTAAACCAAGGCTTTGCGTGCAGAAGGAAGGCAGAATGAAGGCTGAACGAAGGCTACAACCCACCCATTTCATTGAAGTCCCTTTCAGGATTCTGCGCAGGATTTTCCCTGCGCGAAGTGCCGAGCGCAGCGAGCTCGCGAAAATATTTGTAAACCTTCTGGGTCTCGGCAGCCGTGGTACGCCGAATGCTGCCTACTCGATCCACCGGTGGCCCTCTCAGCATTCTCAGCTGGCGGGGGTCATGTGCGGTTGCGTGTAGGTCGTGGTACTGGACGTGGCATGATGAAGGCTGAACAAAGGCACAATGAAGGCTAAACGAAGGCTTTGCCTGCGAAAGGAAGGCACAATGAAGGCTGGAGGAAGGCACACCTAAGGCTGGAGGAAGGCACAACTAAGGCTGAATGAAAGCACAATGAAGGCTGATTAAAGGCTTCGCCTGTAAAGGAAGGTTGTTCTACGGTCCTAGGAAACTGTAGTATGTGTACTAAAGGTGTACTAAAGGTGTACAGTAGTAAAGGCCAGTTAGTACGTATGGGCGTTAGTATGCCGGTAGTATAGTATATTACAGGCATACTAACGCCATATTGGCCTGTTAAGATGCGCGTACTACAGGCGTCCTAACGGCACTGCGCCTTAAGTATGCGTTGGCACCAACTGGAGCAGGGGTGAGTGGTGGGGCACGTGTGGGTGTGCAGATCACTGAGATGGCGTTTTATGGTGACTAGAAGGCCAGGGGAAGTTTATTCCGCGGAGTATGGTGGGATTCGGGGAAAGTAGTACGCGGGCGGAGTTTCTCGGAAAGGTAGGGACGTTAGGATGGCGTTAGCATGCCTCTAGGATGTCATTAGGAGGTTGGCATTAGGACGTATTTAGGATGCTCGTAGGCAAAGTTAATACGCTAATGGCACTCGAGCGGCACTGCGCCTTATAAAGTATGCGTTAGTTGTACTACTGCAGGGGTCGTTACCAAGGTCACAATTATTTTGCAACTGCCTGCATGGCATGTGGCAAGCAAAAAATAAACTAGCAGCGATGCATGTCTCATACATCGACCTCGTCGGCGTCCTATGTCCTTGATCCCTCGAAGAAGTCGGCCGTTGGATCGAGAATGACCGCGGTCTCCATGCACGGATGTGGTACAATAACAACCTGCTGTTCTACTTTATTGGCTAATATGAATGGCTCCATGTTGTCAAAGTCCGCGCGGTCTACGTGCGGGTTGAAGGTATAGACCGTCTTGGTCAAGTTATCCGGGCCGAGAATGGAGTGACGTCGACGGTACTCCTTGATCTGTTCGTCGGTCGGCTTAGCGAACCAATCGCATTTCAGTAAGATGTAGACCTTTCCTGCAATATCCACCCGCAATATTCTCGTAATCCGGCCGTGCCTGCATATCACCAAGCCCACGATTGTGTAAACAGCTAAGTTAGTATGTCGTTAGCACATTATGCGCATCCTAATCGAGTCATAACGACATCCTAAAGACATGTTAAAGGTAGAATACTGCGTGCTCCTTTCTCACCTTGCCACGGTTTTTGGCTCACCGTGCTCGTCCACTTCCTCACTCGCGAAGAAAGTGCGAAAGTAGCTGTGTACGGTGCGCTTGTTCCGATCGGTCGTAGCCGTGCGGTAATCAGCGTAGCCGATCTTGACGTGCGTGAAGTTATAGCAAACCGGTGTCGGTCCCGCCATGAGCAACATCTCGTACTTGGTGAACTTTCGGCCCAACCATTCCGTAGGATCCGCGTACGCTCCAAATGGGGGCTCGCGTATGTGCTCAGGTTTGCCCTCCCTTGCACACACCGCGTTCCGGTACTTCTTGTTTCGCAGTCGCATCTGTGCATTCCAACTGTGCATAGCGATACGACACCGTTAGTACGTTAGGCGCGTCCTAAATATGCAATAACGGCGTCATAAGGGCATAAACAACCGCTCGGGGAATGGGGCCACAAATCACCTGCGCGCGTCTTCCACATACTTCTCACACTTCTCCACCAGCTCTCGATAAGCCGGCAATTCAGTCCGCATCCAAACCTTCAAGGCCTTAATGTCATCATCTCGCAAGACCACACGTTTCCCCCTAGCCGATACCTCAACCGCAATTGCCCCGCGGCTCCCCATGGTCACGGCCGCCGGCATCCGGGTGGAGTGGTCTTCCGAAATGAAAGTCATTAACCCACGCACCAAATGCAACACCTTCACCCGCTTGATGCAGTTCATTATGGCTGGAACGGGTAGGGAGTTGCTCCTCGCTAGGCTTTTGATGTGACCGTTCAAGGACTCGAAGGCGTACATCCATACCTCCCGCATGGGACCATACTTCTCAAGTTGTTGGACGAAGTTAGAAAACATGTGAGTGTTAATCACACACCAAGCATACGCTGGCCCGGTCGCCTCCAACTCCTCGAAAAGTGACTTGATTTCTTGTGCGAGTGGCTCCATAGCCTGCACGTACGCAGCAATTCGTTAGGGCCCGTATGATGTGCGAAGCATGTTAACGGCATCATAACATCATACTAACTATATCAAGGTAAGGAGTCCAAAAATGCAAAAACTTTTCAAAATCTAGATTTTGAGATACGAGCGATTTAAGTTTGCGCTTAAGTATGGTTAAGTATGGGGGGTGACCGAGCGGTATCGACCATAACTTTTCATTCACGTGGTCAATTTGATACCTGAAGTGCGCAATATGTACAGGGTGTACCGGGCAACCTATTTATAAAATAAAATATTTTGGAAAAGTTTTTGCATTTTTGGACTCCGCGCAAACCTTACCTTGATATCCTAACCGTTTACCTTAGGACGCACTTGTGTCGTCGTGATCTCCCGCACGATCGTGGTCATTTTGCCCACTAGCTTGGCCAATCGATTGGCGGGCTGCCCTTCATCTCGTGGCCAAGCGCAGACTGTCGACAAGATACTGTTTTGCACGAGCTTCAAGCCGTCGTGAGCCCGAATGTGCTTGGCGGCTTTCTTATCGGCGGTAGTTTGCAACAATCGTTTGTGGCCACGCCCCCATCTTTCCACCGCCCTTATGCTCTTCAAGAAACTGCGCGCTGTCTCCAAGCATCGCTTCGTGGTAGACCTTCTGTCAGGGCGGGGTGGAATCGCGAAAGGTCCGTGATTCATCTTGTACATCAATACCTCCTTACCTGCGTCACATTATTTGAACTGAGTATGCCGTTGGTACCCCTTCGTGACACCGATAGCACGTGGTTAATACACTATCGGCACGTTATGCACATCCTAACACGTGCATATTTGCCTACCTTGAGCATACTTCACCTTGGTTGTGGCATGCCACGTGGGATGGACACCGTCCGCTTTCGCTTGCTGGCGGAGGGCGTCGTTGAAGTCGACCCCGAGCAAGGTTGCAGCGATTCTGTTCACCAGGTTCATGATGACATGCATGCCATCTAGGATGATATCACGGTAGATCTTGAAGTAAACCAACCGAGTAAAAACGCTCGAGAACTTGACGCCCGTATTCCGCATGCTCTCCTCCAAGGTCGCTTTCGAAAGTTCGGGGTCTCCGCTATCTCGCAGATCTTCATGCATTGCGGCATGACGCTTGTACTCGGCGTCCGTGCGCAACGGTGGAGTGCCTAGACCGAAGAGAAAACAAAGTAATCAGCAAACACTCATTTACACCACATGCATTATACGGTTAGCACGCCTTTAGGCTTTTAAGTACATCCTAACGCCAACCTAACGACGTGCTACTAGCATACCTGGCGGATTTTGCTTGCTGAAGAGGTACACCATTTTGTGCATTAATGTTGACCATGTCCCCCAAATCTTGCATACTAGGCACGCGGCGTATGCACCGACGTCCATGATTTGTGCGGCTTCAACCGCTCCCTTGTAGTCCATGAGTATGGCAAAGAGCATGACCTTCAACCGCACGTGCTCGTCGGTGTACGAGTCCCAACACACAAAACCTTCGTCCCACAACACCACGAGCTCGTCCACGAGTTTACCATACAGCAATTGTGAGTTGGCAGGGTGTTGCCCTTCAATGATCCCGTACACCTCCATGTTCGCATACTTCGTGCGAAGCTCCGGAGGTAGGTTTAAGATTTGGAAGTAGATAGGGAACACCCCCATTTTGTTCTGCCACAAGGCTGCCCCATCGGCACTCAAAAGTATACTCACGTTCCTGGCTTCCTTGAAAAACTCGATGTGTCGCACGTTCTTCCGCTCCTGCCATTCCTTTCCATCTGGTGGAAGATTCCAGCACAGGTGAACGTGTTAGTATATGGTTAAGATACAGTTAAAACGTCGTTAAGGCACTAACGGCATCCTAACATCGACCTCAATAGAATACTCACCCCAGATTGTGCGCATCGATCCGTCTTCCGGTGGAACATGCCTCGAGTGGGCGAGCATCATCTCCGCCGTGTATGGATTCGCGTACACACGTCTCAGCAAATCGACGACATTCCACCAAAAGAATGTTGATCGCGGTTTCTTGCCTTTCCCCGCGTCCACGTCTCCCGTCTCGCCCAATGACTCCCACCGGGGCTCCTTGCACTTCGGGCACTCGTCGGCGGTGGCGTAATCTTCCTCGAAGAACACGCACCCCTTCACGCATAAGTCGACCCTGTGCCAGGGGGCGTCGAACGCTTCGAACCGTTTCCAGGCGGCTTTGAAGTTCGTTGGAAAGTTGCCCAATTGATCTCCGAAATGTTCCGTGATAATGGCGAGGAGCTTGTCGAAAGAGTCTCGCGACATCTTGCCTTTGGCGTTCCATTCCAAGCAGTCGATAAGGAGCTTGAAAGCGTTAATGGGTCGGCGCGGGCCTACCACGGGGACCGCGTCCATCTCCTGCGCGTGGCCACCCTCCGAAACCGCAATTATAACACGACAATCGGGGTATGTAGTGCGCCCGTAACACATTAACAATAGCCTAATGGCGTGCTAAAGGTATCATAAAGGTTTAATACCGCTCTACGTTTAACATATTGCTCACCTGCTGCTGGGCGGCCAATAACTTCGTCATCTCTTGGACCAACAACGATGTGGCCGCTTTTGCGTCTCGCATGGCTGGGTCTTCGTCTGCATCCGGTCTATGGTCGTCGCCTTTCATAGATCCAGCTTCGTCCCACGCTTCGCCACCCGCTTCATCACCCTCCTCGTCGCATGGATCCCCCCCTCGTCGAAGTTCTCACCTTCGCAAGATGAGCAATCTTGGCTGTAGGAGCGGTCGTCGTCCGATACTCCCGGATCCATCTCCCGCATCGGGTTGGATTTGCACGTGGTGTAGGAGCGGTCGTCATCCACAATCACAACCAAGCTCACAATCGTCCATTTGGACCTTCGCAGGACTGTTGCACACCTATGATGCCGTTAGCATGTTAAACACTGTGTAACGACGTACTAACGGCATCTTAACTGCACTCTAACGACTTTTCCAGTACCGGAGGTTGTTCAGGTTTTTCACTCACCTTGCCGGAATGGCGCGGGTGTCATTCAATTTCACGCAATCGCCCGATGGCACGACATGACGCACATCCGGGTCTGGGACGTCTACCGCATCCGTGTAGGCCTGTCCGCGCCGTATCCTTTGGAACAACCTTCGGTGACGAAAAAGGGTTGCTCGACCAACCCACACGGTCGTGCCATAGCACATGCCACAATCACATAACGCCAAGCCGTTTTTATAAACCAACCCTCCGTGTTGAACCTCTGCCGCCCGTATTGCGCTTTCATGTGCGTCGTCTCGCATCTTCCACTCCATCTCCAATGGCGTCATCAACGGATGTTCAAGACGCATCTCCGTTGACACCGTGCTGCGAGGATATGAAGCCGTTAGTACACTGTTAGCACGTTATCACAATGGTAACGGCGACCTAACTCCCGGCGATAAGAGCTCGGATGGGGGCTCACCTCGCCATGTTCACCTCCCCGTTACCCAAGCTCGCGGAGGACGCGGGAGGGCGTGTGTCGTGGGTGTCGGTGCCGATGAAGCTGTTCCATTGGACATCTAGCCGCTCCAAGTTCATCGCATCCGTTTCACCAAAGTACCGCACCGGTTCCCCCATGTGGCAGAAAGCACGATTCACGGCCTCCCAATCGGCAAATCCGGGAGGGAAAACGGGTAAGGTCTCACCGGCGGCGATGCCCTCATCGTCGTCGAACATGCATATACAGGAGTACATCCGTGCCAACCGGGCATGGGCAGGTTCCCCAACTACCAAAGTCGCCGGTAGACCAAGTTGGCGTAATATGTCTTTTACATCCTTAAAGTCTTCGGGGTCGTCGTCCTCAATGGATTCCACGATGCTTACCACGTCAACGCGGTCCTCTATCAATGACGAGGGACGGGCGTCGTCAACGGTGGGGTCGGCCATCGGCTCGGGGAGACAGTGGCGAAGGCGAGGCGGGCAGCGGGGAGTCGTGGCCTCGCCTGGAGATAGCACGCCTTTATACCGCTGTTAGCACGCTAAAGGCGTGGTAAAGGTACCCTAACGCCGACATACAAACCGCCCAAAGGGGGGGCTCACCTCGCCAGGTCCACATCCCCATGACGCGGAAAGTGGTCGGGGAGCTCGGTCGTCTCGGGGTGTGCTGGCAAAAGCGTGGCGACTGAAGAGTCGCAGTCGTCCTCAATGGTCCACGATGCTTACCACGTCAACGCGGTCCTGTATCAATGACGAGGGACGGGCGTCGTCATCGGCGGGGTCGGCCATCGGCTCGGGGCGTGGCGAAGGCGAGGCGGGCGGCGGGGAGTCGTGGACGTCTCATATCAAGGAGGGCGGAGGGGTGGTGTCGTCATCGGTGGGGTCGGCCATCGGCTCGGGGCGCGGTGAAGGCGAGGCGGGCGGCGGGGAGTCGTCGACATCTCGTATCAATATCGAGAGAGGGGTGGTGTTATCGATGGAGGCGGCGACAATGAGCATGATTGCAGTGGCAATGGACATGAGACAATGTCGCACGCCACGTGTCCGTAATTTTATGGGAAATACGCGGTCGGCGTACATTACCTTGCCCGGTTCTCCTTCCAAAATGGACGGGATCGGCAACCATGACGGGTACCGTAGGGTCGTTAGCATGTCTTGGGCGCAACGATGAAAGTCGCGGGGAGTCATGCAAGTTCGTTCGTCCTTGCGATGGCCACAAGTGTAAATCTGAAACATGCCGACGTTTCTCCACTTACGCGCTTCCAATCTACAAGCGGTTACGTGACAAAGAGCACGCATCATGTCTTCCGTTTGGCACCTGCCACGTTAGAGTGCAGTTAAGATGTCGTTAGTACGTCGATACATAGTGTTTAACATGCTAACGGCATCATATGTGTGCGACAGTCCTGCGAAGGTCCAAATGGACGATTGTGATTCAAGAGTCCAACTGAAAGTTAGGGCACTTTCAAAGGGTCCTTGAAAAAACGAAATCACTCACCTTGCATCATTCACGCACGCCACAGTGGTTTCCGCCCATTGGCTAACTCGAAACTTCTTCGTGTGCTCCTCGAAATGTTGACCCAACCGGAAACCCTCCGGACAACCAACGGTATCGGCAGCAAGTGGTACCGCCGGACTTGATGGTGCGGAGGTGGCAATATTCACCGGACCACGCGGTGGTGCCAAGGGTACTGGGTGAGGTGCTGGGTGACACATGGCCATTCGGGCTAGTCGTGGCGCACGCGTTTTGGCCACCGGTCGTTCTTGTCGTTGGAGGGAAAGCCCACGGTGACCCGGGGCCGCACGGGGTGTACTTGCGGACGCCTGCACGAACTGGTCATCGGATGCATCGGGGGGAAGTTGGCGAGTCCATTGTTCACGTAGCGCGGAGAAATGCTCTCCGGGGCGAAGTGCTTTACGGGGCATCGCAGGCCTGTGACCCCCCCCCCTCCCCCCGTAGGCCTGTTAAGACGCGGTTAGTACGTCATAAAGGAGTCCTAATGCCACACGTTAGGGTGTCATTAGGATACCGTTAGGATGGGCGAACTACAGGCATCCTAAAGGCCTCCTAAAGGTGTCCTAACCAGGGAATCTTTTAAGGAATATTCCTCTAGGCCTGTTAAGATGTGCACCACATAGCACGCCCTTAGGACACCTGTAACATGTTGTCGCCGTTAGCATGTAGTTAGCACGCCTTTAGCACGCGTGACGTTAGCATGTTAACGGCGTCTAGTCTCACCTAGTACGCCACGAACGGCGTGCAATATGGTGCCGTTAGCATCTAGTCTCACGTAGTAGGTACCGTAACGGTATCGTAGCGGCATCCTACAGCATACTAACAAAATCGCATGCAAACAAAAAAAAACAAAAAAAACTGCAAGTATGGCGTTAGTATACTATAGGCATAATAAGAGCATGCTACCGGCATAATATCCGCGTAATGTACATAGCATGCTAAAGGGATACTAACGGCATATGATTTGTATGACATAAGCTATAAGACCCAAAAATAGCGAAAAAAAAAATGGCAGGGAAATGTGCAAGTTGAAGGGAACACACCCCTCCAAGCAAAATGTTGGTTTTGTTTTTTTTGCCATAGATATGAAACATTTTGTGCGCACGATTTTTTCAAAATGCGCAGGAGCAAAAAAATAAATATAAACAAAAGAAATAAAATGTAAAGTTCTCACCCCCAATGATTTTGTAGCAATCGGACGGTCGAGGTGACACCCAGAAGAATGGACCGAACAAAATTGTTTCTTATCTATAATTGCCCTCTATAGGGAATCGAACCCAGCACCTTCCGCTTTCAAGAGCGACAACCTACCACTAGACCATTACGACAAGAGCGATGCACACTGTAGATGCAAGGTAACCAAGTTCGATGACACAACGTATGACACAAAAGGGCTTGCGTAAAAAGGTCACGAAAAAAAGAAATTGAGCGCCACAAATTCGAACTGCGTGGTCAATGCGAATGCAAGGTAACGAACCGAAGTTCGAACGGTAACCGGGGAGGAGCGCCGTAGCATGTTAGCCGCCAACTAAAGGCGTCTTAACGTTTCACTCTGCGTGGTGTCTCATCGATAAAGACGCAACTCACCCGTACCAAACCGTACACACCCGCAGCCAGGCCGAGCCCCTCACTCAAACATCCATCGATGAGTCACCCCACAACCGAGGAGCGAGAGGCATACGACGACCTCTGCGATGCTATGGGAGAGGAGAAATCATTGGCGGGCTTGTTGGAGTACGTGTCGTGGCATAGAAAAAACGAAGAGGGATTCGCCTCCGCCCCCGCCACCGCAAAAGATGCCAAGTGGAGTAATACCAAGCAAAGGCCCCCCCGAAAAAAAGTTGGAGCGGTTGGGATGCGCAATCGCGGGGTTCTACAACCCCACGAGCGGGCGGTGCGCGCCGCGATCAACAAAGAGACGGGTGCGCACCGCCGTTCGTTGGATTGTCGTTGCTTGGTTGTACGTATTGTTGCTGAATTAACTTTCTTCTTTCTTGTGCGAATACACAGTGGCGATGAAACAATGGAATCCCATCGTCGACGTGGGGGCCCAACAAGAAGCGTACTCCGAGCTCGTGCGCAAAATCGCCAAGGAGAGTGGTCACGACCACTCCACGGACGTCACAATCATCCCCTATATACAGGGGAAGATAAGAAACGACGTCAACAACTTCCGCTCCGCGTTCCGTTATGGATCGTGGAAGAAGCAGGGCAAAGCGTGGGTCTTGAAGCCCCACGCGAAGCACCCCTTCGCGAAGGTGGAGGGGGCGGAGGGAATCTCCGTCACGGTCAACAACGACGCGGCAAAGCTTGAGGCCTTGAAAAAAGCTGGGATTGAGCCTGCGGCTCTTCCCACCACGTACGAGGAGGGCCTCCCTAGCCTGGAGGATACACGTAAGTTGCACGTAATGAGCCCTTTTGTGATAACATGCATAACTTATTACCTCTCTGGACACTGTGTTTTCTGTTAGTATACCTTTAGTACGGCGTTAACATACTAACTGCATACTAAGTGCATACTAAGTGCATACTAAGTGCATACTAAGTGCTTTGCAGGCGAGTGTTTACTAGCCTGGTGGTCGAAGGAAGTTGTATCCCTCGGGGACAAAGAGGAGGAGGAGGAGGAGGAGGAGGAGGAGGACGCCAAAGAGGAAGAGCCCCTCCGAAAGCGACCTGCTGAGTCGGAGGAGGCCCCCGGGGCTTCTCCCTCCAAAAGCACGAGAGCCCAAAAGGCCAAAAAGGGCAAGGAGGATCCTCGCGACAAGGGCAAGGAGGGGGAGGGGGGGGGACATGGAGGCACCCAGTCGGACGAGGAAGACCACGTCAACCTGGCCTCGAGGTATCCAGTGGGGACCGAGGTCTACGTCTACGCCCGCCCTACGGCCGATGACGAGGCCATCAAAGCCCCATTGGAGGAGAAGGAATACTTCACCTCCAACGGGGCTTTAAAACAGGAGGCGCCCCTGTTGGCAGGGAAGGTCACTGTGTGTGACCTTCACCAGTCAGTGGAGCATTGGCACGTATCCGATGAGCTGAAGCTCCCCCCCCTCTTCCTGGGTCTGGAGGTGAGTTTTGCTGCACTTTTTGCCTTTAGGATGCCTTTAGGACTCCTTTAGTATGTTATTGGCGTCTTAACGGAATTTGCAGCTGTATTCACTTTCCCCTCTATGTAACTTAAGTTAATCTGGTTTGCCACAGATATCCAAGGCAAACCAACGAACCGGGAACTCAGGTGTCGACGAGTTCGGAGGGAAGGGGGTCACGGCCATTAACCCCTAAACCGTCATAACTATTTTTGGTTTTGGTTGAAGTCAGTGTTTTCCATATAGCCGCCTCATACGAAGGCCGATTTGCGTTTTGAGCATACCACTTGAAACGTATTTCAAAGGCGCATCGTACTGCATTGTTCAAATTTGAGCATGAAGTGAAAATGGGATGTCACAAATGCATGTATATCTCACGCATTGCGGCGCTGAATTCGTATCCACTGTCCCGTGTAAACCCTAATCACGACCCTAGCATGCTTTGCATAACGCCTAGCTATCTGTTGAAGATGTAACGTGACCTAAATAGGGTTGAGCATGCGTATTTATACGCGCAAACCATAACCGTGTGTTGTGTCAAACGATTTTCACACTCTTCATCGTTCGATCTTGAAAGCATGCGACAGTGTTGAGTAACATTGGGCACGCAGTTTGATGCGCATAAGGGAGACCTTTTCAAAACTGTTTTCAAAAGCATTTTTGGATTTTAGACGGCTTCATAAATCAATTTTAGGTACCTTTGGGTCATATATGACCCAGGAAACGGTTTAAGGGTTAACACCATTCTGAAAAAAACCGACCCTTTCCTCAAAAAAGCCCTAGTAAGAGGCAAGGATCTTGAAAAATATTTTTGGGCAGCCTTCCGGGGCAAAAAGAACGTTGCCATGGCTGATAGTCCCTTGCCCTTAGTCATAGATGCCGCGTACATCCGGTACGGGGCATTAGAGCACGCCTTCGCCCCCCCCCCTAGGAGGATGCGGAGGAGGATGCCCCTCACGCGTAAGTACCTTATTTGTGCCCGGAGGCACAGCGTGAGCCGATATGCCTATGCGTCTGTATGTGTGTCATCGGGAGTAATCTGGGATTGGCACGATGACAGTGAAATTGGGCTTGAAATCACGATGAGAATGAGTACCAGATGTCCGGGGTATGACAGTATGACACTATGACACTATGGCACTATGACAGTATGACACTATATTAGTATGACAGTACTGTGGGGGGTGTCATCGTGGCACTCAGTCAGACCCTCGAAGAATGGTCAGATTCGCATCGGGGTCGAAAAGACAATGAAATCGAATATCAGATGTCAGGGCTATGACACTATGACACTATGACACTATGACAGTATGACAGTACAGTAGTATGACAGTATTGTGTAGCAGTCATCGTGTCAGTTTGTCGACATAGCATCTGAATCGAGAATGACGAATCGGAATTAGAAATGAGATCGGATCGGGAATTGAACGTTGAGCCGAAGTGTGACATCGGCTGCCGAGTGGTTGACCCTGCAACCTGAGTGACGAGTGAATAAGTGGAGCACTTGAGAAGTGTTTAGCCTTCAGAACTCGGAACCGAATTATCGTTTGTACCTCAATCTAGCCCTGATCCAGTATATTATAAAATCCGAATTGTGTACCTTTGCACGTTCAATCAAAAACATATTTCCGAGCATCTGTCGTAGTGCCCCAGGCACAATTGGTATCAATGAGCGTTACTTGAACACCTCCGCGCGTTCAACCACGGCGTTACCGTAACTTTCGTTATACTGCGGGGGGAGACTCGTACTTTTGGGAAACTTTGCGCAACTTTTACGTCAGAAAAACCATTTTTTTTCAAAGAAGGAATCCATATACTGCTCCCAAAAGTCACAAAACATTAGTATAACGTTCCCATCAGTATAACGTTCCCTTAACAGTGGGGGCCCAACCAGGCTCAGAAAAGTCAAGATTGGTTTTCCGATCTTAAACTCCAAGTCTGCCCCAGGCTACAAACAACCGTCAGGGAGCACCCTAAAGGGTTTCCCCGGTTTATAGTAGCCAGGAAAACCTCATAATTCACTTTCTAGAGCCTTAAAAAGGCGAAAAACAGCCAAAAACAGCCCAAAATAGCCGTTTTAGCCCGTTTTCAGCCTACCCCAAAACCTTCGACAGTAGCCCCCACCACCAAAAATTCCTTCCCCAGACCCCATAGGACAGCCTAGAACCCCTCAATACCGCCCTTACGGCCATCGGTAGTGGAGAAAGCCCCTCCAAATAGCGCTTTCAGCAGCCTCTGGACAGCTTCTCTAGCATCTTCTGGTACCCTCCAGCAGTACCTTGACTGGAGCATTTTGGGACATACGGAGCACAGCTATCGTCTGGAGCCTTACTGAGCCCCTGGGTTGGACCTGACACACCTCCTTTCGCAGTTGCTTGACTCTTGCCCGCGCACCTTAGCACTCAAAAATCGTGTCGCGGAGCCCTGGCGAAATTTTGAATTCGCTGGTGCATGTCAGTTCCTCCACAAGAAT
>LGRX02014636.1:0-17743 GCA_001247695.2 Cymbomonas tetramitiformis | reverse complement strand
CCTCCTTCGCCCCTCGCCCCGCCCCCCCTCCACACCCACCCGTGCGCGCCATTCCGCTTCCGCCTCCGCCCACCGGTGCCATTCCACCCCGCCCCTCCCGGCCCACCGCTCCGCCGCGCTTCTCCGCCCCGCTTGCTGCCGCCCCCACTGGCCCAGCCCCGCCCTCCCCCTGTCCCCTCTGGTCGCCGCCTCCTCTCCCCACCCGTGCTGGCTGCCCCACCCCCGCCGCGACCACCTCCACCCCCGCTCGCTGCGCATCCGCCTCCACCTCCGCCCCCCGCCCCCTGCCTCCGCCCCCGCCTCCACCTCCGCCTCCACCTCTGCCCCCACCGACAGCCGCCCCCCCGAAGAAGAGGAGTCGGGGCAGCTCCCACCGCGCTAGAAGGCTGCACAAAAAGAGCACACCCTCTTGAGCTCACGGTCCTCATGTGTCGGCGAGTGTCCCCCCGGGAGGAGATGTGTCTACCCCTTCGGGTTGAGAGGCTATTCTCTGCTTGACCGCGGTAGGAGTCGTGCCGAGGCACCTCAGGCAGTGGTCTGCACGCAGTAGATCCCTCTCGAGACCTCTGCCCTGAATGACTAGCGCCTGACCCCAGGCGGCGCATCCTCACTCTTCATTCAGACATCCGGGTCGTAGCATCTTTTTATAATCAGAAGCCTATCCGATTCCGAATTTCCGATTGTTGTGCATGCCCTGCAATGAATGCCTGCAGTGAATGCCTGGGAGGGGGGATATGGGGGGCTCGCGGTGGTGCGCCTAGGGTTTGAGGTGGGTACGGGGTGCGCCGTCTCGGGAGGTGGGTGTGGGGGGGATGGGTGGGCTCTACTACCTTTCAGCATCTACCGCAAGGGGGTGAACGCTGCTACTAATTGCTCTTGTGTGCCCGTCACCCCGGGGGGGGTTGCTGTCGCGTCGCTAGCCCCGAGCGCATTGCACTTCGCCTCGGCGGGTCTATCACACCCTACCACAACGCTCGATTCCTACCTCGGTCCTCGCCAACCTCAGCCCTCAGTTTGGCATGGCACCGTATCTTGCATTCCGCGCCGCGAGACTCTGGGCCTGGTCTTGATCCCCGACGTGGCTGCTGCGGCGGACACACAGGGGTGGGGTCTGTGCTCTCGCCGGCCGCGTTGAGTCTTCCCGTACATTGCCAAGGTCCAGTGCATTGCATGCCGGTCCGGTTTTTGCCGTGATCCTCGAACGCCAACCTGGTTGCGGTGCGTGGGTGTGGGGGAGGGGGGGCAGCGCTGGGAACTCCTGGACGTGGGATTGGGGCAGCGCGCCACGCAGTGGGCCTCAGCGCACCGGGAACGGGATGGTTTTTCTTGGGCCCGCGCGGCACAGCACTCGCGCTCAGCCTTCATTGACGTTGCACTTGGGTAGCTAGGACTCTTTCGGGCGGCCAGGACGCCTCCACTTTCCTTTTTGGGGATAACGGCCGTGAAACGCCATGGCGAGACTCGCCCCCCTGGTGCCTTTTGACTGGCGTCCCCCCCGGGCCCGGTGGGGGCGAAGTATTCCGGGGTTGAGGCTGATTGGCGAGACGGCCGCGTGGCTCTGCGCGAGGGCCGGGTCTGGACTGAGCCCCGATGAGGCCCGCGGGCGTACAGGGGTGTGACCCGGACGGCGCGGTGCCACGCGGCCGTGGCGCTTTAGCCTCGGCCCCGCAATCCTTCGCCCCTGGCGGGATCCCCGGTCGCCCGGTGCGTTCTCTAGGAGGCGTGAACCGATTTATGGTGGGGGAGGGCGGACGGATCCGGGGAGGGAAGGCCGGGGCGTCCGAACAAGCCACCCTCCCTGAAAGCTCCATGCCTAATGCCGGTCGCCGCCAGCAATGGTGCCACACGTACCTTGAGTATATCGTGGTAGGCCGTACTTGGCTACGAGCGCACGTGGACGGGGTGGCGTGGCAGCCATCCGCACTCCTGAACGAGGAACTCCGCTGAGGAGCGGCCTTGGGAGCAAGTCCATATAAGCGTCTCGCCGGAGCGACGGTCAAAGCTACTCTAATGCTAATGCTAATGCTAATGCCGGCCGCACGCCTGCGCACTCGGCTGCGGATGGGGGACACGTGGAGGCGCTGAGGATGCTGCAGGGTGCCGGCGCGGACCTCAGCTATGCTGCCAATGACGGTCGCAGCTATGGAGAATGGGATTACGCCGCTGCTTATCGCAGCTTTCAACGGCCACAAGGAGACCGTGGAGCTGCTGCTGCAACACAAAGCGCAGGTGGACGCCGCCAATAAGGATGGGCGGACGCCGCTGTATATCGCAGCCGAGAAAGGCCACAAGGAGACCGTGGAGCTGCTGCTGCAACACAAAGCGCACGTTGCTGCTAAAGGGGGAAACGCGGAGGCGCTGAGGGTGCTTCAGGAGGCGGACGCGGACCTCAGCCATGCGGACAAAAAATTCGGCAGGTCACCCGCACATGTGGCTGCCGAGGGGGCTCATGCGGAGGCGCTGCTGCGTGTGTTGAAGGAAGCAGGCGTGGACCTCAGCCATGCTGCCAATGACGGCCAGGCGCCTGCGAACTTGGCTGCAGTTGGGGGACAGGTGGAGGCGCTGAGGGTGCTGCAGGATGCCGGCGTGGACCTCAGCCATGCCGACAATCTACCCGAAAATACCGTACTTGGCTACGAGCGCACGTGGACGGGGTGGCGTGGCAGCCATCCGCACTCCTGAACGAGGAACTCCGCTGAGGAGCGGCCTTGGGAGCAAGTCCATATAAGTGTCTCGCCGGAGCGACGGTCAAAGCTACTCTAATGCTAATGCTAATCTACCCGAAAATGAGGCCTTTGATGAGTGGTGTGAAATGGAGCGAGATGTCCGGCAGGGCGAGCTGAACAAGCAGGGGCACCACGTTGGGTTCAATTCATGGTCGAGTGGCTTGCACAGCAGTGGGGCGTGGCACGGCCCTCCGGCGATGCGACGCTCGTCTGAATCTCAGCCTGGCGATGGCCCGAGGGTGTTGGGGGCGTTTTCTGCCTCTGGTATTTGACCTTCGGGTCGGTATCAGCAGGGCAGGAGAGCGGTGCGGAGTTCGTCATTGGACTCTGCGTCGGGAAGGGCACTCCGCCTCCAAGCGGTCCCTCCTGGTACGCGTGCGCAGCCGGACTGAAGGCTGCTGCACGGCTAAATGGAGTGCCACCCCCGTCCCGCCCCTTGGGCGGCCGGGTTGTCCTTGTGCCTGTTCTGTACTTGTTTGCTTTTTGTGCTTCGTCGCCCTGTGTCCGTTTCTCTTCCCCCTTTTGTCTTGAATTTATGCACTCGTGCTTTTCGTTTGGCAGCTTGGCCCTCCGTTCAGTGTTGCACCAACCTTGTGCAGCCTCCTGCTTGCCGGCTCTCTCCCCCTCTTCCCCTCTTGGCTGCTGTCTCTCTGCCCCCTCTCCTGGTCTGTGGCATGTTGCTCTCTGCTCCCCCTTGCCTCTTGCCTCGGCAGCCCCCTGCTTGCCTCCTCCTCCTTCCCTCTCGCCTTTGCTCGAGCCATGGCAGCCTCCTGCTTGCCGGCTCTCCTCCCCCCGCCCATCTTCTTCCCTTGAGCCACGGCTGCCTCCCGCTCGCTTCTGCTTGTTGCCCCTTTGTTCCTTGGCCTAGCCCCGGTCCAGCTCTGTTCTGAGATGCTCTTCGTGCTTCGTCGCCCTGCTCTGCTTGCTTCTGCTGGCCTCTGCTGGTTGCTCCCCTTCTGTTCCTCGGCCTGGCCGCCTCATGTGCGTCGGCCTGCCTCTCGTCTCGCCTCTCCCTCTCTCCCCCCTGCGTCTGCCCTGTCCCCCTGTCCCCTGTCCCCCGAGGCGGCTGGACATTCCAGCACCCTGCCACGCTTGGGAACGACCCCGATGATGCCTGCGTCCCCTGCGTCTGCCTCTCTCTTCCTCCCTCCCGCGCTCCCCTGCTTCCCTGGAGTGCTGTCTGTCCCTCGTCGCCCCTCGCTTGCCTGCCTTGCCTTGTGGGAAATTCATTCCCGGGTGTTGTGACTTGCTGATGAGTGACGCTTGGCTGAGTGTGGGGCTCGGAGGGGGGGTGGTGCGGCCGGCGGCTGGGGCTCGGAAGGGGTGTGGTGCATTGCTTGGCTGGAGTGTGGGGCGCGGCAGTGTTGCGATGCGTGGCCTGAGTGTGGGGCCCGGCGGAGGTGTGTACAGCTTGAGTGTGGGGTGGCTTGGGGTGGCGCATGGCTTGGGTGTGACACAACAAGGGTGCGATGTGTGGCCTGAGTGTGGGGACCGGCGGAGGTGTGTACAGCTTGAGTGTGGGGTGGCTTGGGGTGGCGCATGGCTTGGGTGGGACACAACAAGGGTGCGGCATGGCCTGAGTGTGGGGCCCGGTGGAGGTGTACAGCTTGAGTGTGGGGTGGCTTGGGTGGCGCATGGCTTGGGTGGGACACGGCAAGGGTGCGGTGCATGGCCTGGAGTGTGGGGACCGGCGGAGGTGTGTACAGCTTGAGTGTGGGGTGGCTTGGGGTGGCGCATGGATTGGGTGGGACACAACAAGGGTGCGGTGCATGGCCTGAGTGGGGGGAACGGCAGGATGTGGCGCATGGCGTGGGTGCGGGGCACGGCTTGGGTGTGGCGCATCGGTGGCCTGAGTGTTGGACACGACAAGGGGTGTGGTGCATGGCGTGGGTGTGGGTTGCGGCTTGGGTGTGGCGCATCGGTGGCCTGAGTGTTGGACACGGCAAGGGGTGTGGCGCATCGATGGCCTGAGTGCGGGACACGACTGGGTGTGGTGCCTTTTGACTGGCGTTTCCCCTGGGCCCGATGGGGGCGAAGCATTCCGGGGCCGAGGCCGTGTGGCGAGACGGCCGCTTGGCGCTGCGCGAGGGCCGGGTCTGGACTGAGCCCCGATGTGGCCTGCGGGCGTACAGGGGTGTGAGCCGGACGGCGCCACGCGGCCGGGGCGCTTTGCCCTCTGTGGGACACGGCGTGGGTGTGGCGCGTCGGTGGCCTGAGTGTGGGACACGGCTTGGGAGTGGCGCATGGCGTGAGCGTGGGACACGGCTTGGGTGTGGTGCATTGGCGGCATGGTGTCGGACACGGCTTGGGTGTGGTGCATGGCCTGAGTGGGGACACGGCTTGGGTGTGGCGCATCGGTGGCCTGAGTTTGGACACGGCTTGGGTGTGGCACATGGCGTGAGCATGGGGTGTGGGTTGGGTGTGGCGCATCGGTGGCCTGAGTATGGGACAGGGCTGGGTGTGGTGCATGACATGAGCGTGGGACACGGCAAGGGGTGTGGCACATCGATGGCCTGAGTGTGGGGCACGGCTGGTCGTGGTGCCTTCTGACTGGCGTCCCCCCCGGGCCCCGGTGAGGGCGTAGCATTCCGGGGCCGAGACCGTGTGGCAAGACGGCCGCTTGGCGCCGCGCGAGGGCCGGGTCTGGACTGAACCCCGATGTGGCCTGCGGGCGTACAGGGGTGTGACCCGGACGGCGCCACGCGGCCGGGGCGCTTTGCCCTCTGTGGGACACGGCATGGGTGTGGCGCATCGGTGGCCTGAGAGTGGACACGGCTTGGGTGTGGCGCATTGTCTGACTGTGGGACACAGCTTGGGTGTAGCGCATCGGCGGCCTGAGTGGGACACGGCTGGGTGTGGCGCATGATATGAGCGTGGGACACGGCAAGGGGTGTGGCGCATCGGCGGCCTGAGTATGGGACGCGGCTGGTCGTGGTGCCTTCTGACTGGCGTTTCCCCCGGGCCCGGTGATGGCATAGCATTCCGGGGGCGAGGCCGTGTGGCGAGACGGCCGTGTGGCGCTGCGCGAGGGCCGGGTCTGGACTGAGCCCCGATGTGGCCTGCGGGCGTACAGGGGTGTGACCCGGACGGCGCCACGTGGCTGGGGCGTTTTGCCCCTTGTGGGACACGGCTAGGGGTGTGGCGCATTGGTGGCCTGAGTGTCGACACGGCTTGGATGTAGTGCATGGTCTGAGTGTGGGACACGGCTTGGGGTGTGGCGCATCGGCGGCCTGAGTGTGGGACACGGCTGGGTGTGGTGCATGGCGTGAGCGTGGGGTGCGGCTTGGGTTTGGCGCTTTGGTGGCCTGAGTATGGGGCATGGCGGGGGTGTGGCGCATGGCTTTTGTGTGGAAGTGGCGAGGAGGTGGCGCATGGCCTGTGGGCGGGGTGTGGCAAGGGTGCGGTGCATGGCCTTTGCGTGGGGCACGGCAAGGGGTGCTGCGTTGCCTGAGTGTGGAACACGGCGGGGGTGTGCTGTATGGCTTGGGTGTGGGGCGCTGGAGGCTTTTTCTCTGTTTGGCGTGAGTGTGGGGTGTGGATTGGGTGTGGCGCATCGATGGCCTGAGTGTGGGGCGTGGCAAGGGCGTGGCTCGTGGCTTTTGCTTGGAGATCGTAGGTGTGCTTTTGCATGGCTGCAGTCCGGGGATCGTGGGGGGCGTTGCACGGAGCATGCGTGGGGTGTGATGTGTGGGCTGCGCGTGTAGTGTGGCTCTGGGCGTGGTGCATGGCCTGGGAGCTGGGCGCGGTCGGGGTGTGAGACCTGCATGACCAGGAGCGCCCACCCGCCCGGTGTGGATTTCCCCCGTGCCCCTTCCTCCTTCTTCCAATCCTTGCCCTTCTTGCCTTGATCGCCTCTAGCTCGCCTCTGTGACGGGCCCTGTGCCCTGTAGGCTAGGTAGAACCGGACCTTGTAAGTAATATTTATTATTTTTTTCTCTCTGTGTGGCTCCTTCTCCTGGTCTTGAGTGCCCTGCCTTGCGCGCCCCTTCCTTTGTCCGCAGTTGGTCGTGCATGCCCTGGCAGGCCGCTCGGAGGCTGGGCGAGCCAGAGTGTGCGCCAGAGTGTGCGGAGTGGCGTGGTGTGGTGCATGGCATGAGTGTGCGCTGCAGCTGGGGCTGGAGCGGTGCCAGTATGTGCGGAGTGGCTGGTGTGGTGCTTGGTTTGAGTGTGCGCTGCAGCTGGGGCTCGAGCGTTGCCAGAATGTGTGTGTGGACGGTGTGGTGCATGGCATGAGTGCGCGCTGCAGCTGGGGCTTGAGCGTTGCCAGAATGTGCGGAGTGGCTGGTGTGGTGCATGGCTTGAGCATGTGGCACGGCTTGGGAGTGGGGCTGGGCCTGAGCATGTGGCACAGCTGGGGGTGTGGTGCTGGGCCTGGGCAGGCGGCGAGGCTGGGGAGTGGGTCGTGGCTTGAACAAGCCGCGGCTGGGGTGTGGGGCTGGGCCGGAGCATGCGGTGTGGCTGGGGCGTTGAGCGAGGCCCGAGTTTTGTTGAGTGGCTGGGTGTGGTGCATGGCTGAGCTTTGGCACGGCTCGGGTGTGGATCAAGGCCTGAGCATGTGACACGGCTGGTGGTGTGGTGCAGGGCTTGGGCCTGCGGCACGGCTGGGGGTGTGGAGCGTGGCCCGAGTTTGCGGAGTGTCTGGGTGTGGTGCATGGTCTGACCACGCCACGGCTGGGGCCGAGGGGCATGGCTTGAGCATTTGGCACGGCTGGGGGGGTGGGGCCGGGCTTGAGCATGCGGCGCGGCTGGGTTGTGGGAGCACGCCGCGGCTGGTGGAGTGGGGCGTGGCTTGAGCTTGCGGCGCGACCGGGGTCTGGGTCAGGGCTTGATCACGCCACGGCTGGGGGGGGTGGGCGGGGCTTGAGCATGCGGCGCGACTGGGGGTGCGGGTCATGGCCTGAGCTTGCGGCATGGCTCGGGTGTGGCGCAGGACTTGGGCGTGTGGCACGCCTGGGGAGTGGGGCATGGGGCGAGCTTGGGCCGTGGTTGGGGTGCGGTGCAGGACTTGAACATGCGGCTTGGCTGGGGGTGTGCTTGGTCTGAGCTTGCGACACGGCTGTGGTGCTCTGATTGGCCTTTGCGTGGTGCGTGGCGTGGTGGCTTGCGTGGCTTGATCACGAGGCACGGCTGGGTTGCGCTGACTGGCCCCTTGCGTGATGCGCGGTGTGGAGTCGGTTTGGCTTCTGGGTGACCACGAGGCTTGCTTTGGAGCCCCCCTCCCTGCCCCTTGTCCCTTTCTCTTGCAGCAGGCTGCGGGCTTGGGCGCCTCCCCTGGTTTTCACCTCCCCCCTTGCCCCCCCCTGCGCTCCTTCTCGTCTGCTGCTGCCTGTGGAGACCCTCTTTGCCCTTGCCTTGCCGTGTCCTGCCCCTCCCCGCCCCTCCTTGTCCCCGGCATGGCCTGTCGCTCCCTTGCTCCCCCACCCCCCCCCTGCGGGGCTTGCAGGCGGACCATGAGACGCGGGAGGAGGCGGACAAAGCGACCTTGCTCACAGCTGCGGCGGGTAACCTCTTGCCCCCGGCTGCTCCCCGCTCCGGGCACCCTGTGCGGCGCCGCTGTGATCGCTGGGACGGGGGGGGTGGCCCTCCTCGGGAAAGGATCGGTGCCGAAAGGTCCGGTACTGTTGTTGAAATACACTTAATAGGACCCGTACCGAGGAGGAAGCGCCCCCACTCCCAGCCCGCCGCGCAGGCCCGAATGCTTAGGGACGAAGCATCGCGCGTGTAGGATCCTTCTCTGGGGACGGCAGGCAACTCATAAAGCATTCCGATGGCCACGTACCGCCTCCTGACCGACTAGAGAAGCGGACACCTTGCCCTGCGGTGGAGGCGCTGAGGGTGCTGCAGGATGCCGGCGTGGACCGCGCCGGACACGACAAGCGGCACAGGGCCTCGTGAACAGCTGGTCCTCTCGTGTCGGCTAGTGTCCCCCCGGGAGGAGGAAAGTGGCTGTCTCTCGGGATAACCGGTCCTCTGTCTGACCGCGGTAGGAGTCGTACCGAGGCACCTCAGGCAGTGGTCTGCACGCAGTAGATCCCTCTCGAGACCTCTGCCCTGAACGGCTAGCGCCTGACCCCAGGCGGCGCATCCTCACTCTTCACTCAGACATCCGGGTCGTAACATCCGTCTTGCTCGTGTATGCCCTGTGGGGTGGGGCTCCAAGGCGCCCCGCCCCCCTGAGCCGGCCTGTGGGTTGTTTTCATCCCGGCTCGGGACGTGCACGCCATCCTAGGGTATGAGGTGGGTACGGGGTGCGCCGTCTCGGGAGGTGGGTGTGGGGGGGATGGGTGGGCTCTACTACCTTTCAGCATCTACCGCAAGGGGGTGAACGCTGCTACTAATTGCTCTTGTGTGCCCGTCACCCCGGGGGGGGTTGCTGTCGCGTCGCTAGCCCCGAGCGCATTGCACTTCGCCTCGGCGGGTCTACCACACCCTACCACAACGCTCGATTCCTACCTCGGTCCTCGCCACCCTCAGCCCTCAGTTTGGCATGGCACCGTATCTTGCATTCCGCGCCGCGAGACTCTGGGCCTGGTCTTATACGGAGGCCTCCCATAGCGTCGTCGAGACGACCGCGAAGGCCGCTTGCGACCTCGAGGCTGAGCTGGCGCGGGTGGACGTGGCGCTGGAGCGAGCCGAGGCGGAGATGCGTGCACGGCCGGGGAGCAGAGCAGGGGCAGACGCTACGGCGAACACAGCAAAAACAGAGATTACGGACAGCCTGGTCCGGGAGGCGGGGCAGCTGGTGGCGATGATACTTGCGGCGGTGGCCCAGGCGGATTCAGTAGGAGGGGAAGAGAAGGGGGAGGCGCCCGAGGTGCCAGCGGACCTTGAGTCATGCTCGGCAGACGAGCAGCAGGGTCACAGAGATGCGGTGGGGCGGAGCTTGTGGCGCGCACTGGGGGCCCTCCGATGGCTGACAGCGGTGCAGCTCCTGGGGGCTGGGGAGAGTAGGAAGGAGGAGGTGGTGGAGGAGGCTGGCGAAGCCGCCCGGGACGTGGTGAAGACTGCACGGAAGGGGCTGGAGAACGCGCTGCTGGACGTGAAGGTGGCGGCGATGGAGCAGCTAGAGAAGCTGGCCTCGAGCGTGGGGGAGGCGGGGGAGAGCGTGTTGGGGGGGGTCGCGGATACAGGGATCGGGAAGACGTGCGGCGCGCTGCTGGCGCCGATGACGGGGCTCCTCGCGGATGCGGTTCGAGCAGGGGCCGCCAGGCGGGCCGCCAAGCTTTGGCAGGTGCGCGAGGTGGCGGCGGTGGTGATTTTCCGGGTGCTGGGCTTCCTGCGGGAGAAGGTGCGGGCGCGGGTGGAGAGCCAAGAGGCGCAGAGCAACGGCACGTGGGATCACGAGGGGGTGGAGCGCGTGCAGCAGGAGCTGCAGGCGTGCGTGATGCAGAGCCTGGCGTACGAACCGGTGGCGTCGGTGCGCGCGGTGCTGCTGCGCGGGGAGGCGCTGGCGGAAGAACTCAACCTGGTGCACGGCGCAACGCAGCCGGCGAAGGAGAAGGAGGCGGCGAGCCCGGGGGAGGAGCGCTGCGGGGCGTGGGCGGAGATCAAGGGGGCTGTGGAAGTGGAGCTGGCGGCCGGGCTGGCGGCGCTGGAGAAGGCGCGCGCGGAGGCGGAGAGGGAGGCGGAGCCCTTGAAGAAGCAGGAGCGGCTGCTGGCGTGCCGGGAGGCGCTCGCGTCGCTCGCAGGTGTGTCGCGCAACGTGCAGGATATCGGCTCCGCGTTACAGGTGCTGATGGCTTTCCTGACGGGTGTGAACACCAAGCTGGACGCGATGGGGGCCTCGTTGGACAAACTGCAGGAGGAGGTGAGCGAGCTGAGGGAGGACGTGCGGCGGCTGGTGGGGCGCCCCGTGCGAGAGATGCTGGCAAAGCAGAGGGAGCGGCGCGCGAAGCAGTGGGAGCAGCTCCGCGACAAGGTGCACATCCCCATCGAGGGGATGAAGGCCGACGAGAACGGGGAGTTCGTGCTGGACAAGCAGCGCTCGCAGGCGGAGGACATGCTGGCCCTGGTGACGCGCGAGTTCCTTCAGAGCGAGCAGAAAGACGTGCTGCTGCTCTCCGGGCCGGCCGGCTCCGGCAAGTCGACCTTCGTGCGGCAGCTGGAGCACCATCTGGAGAGCGTGCTCGCGAAGGAGTACGTAGATGTGCTGATGGTGATGGTCAGCCTGCCCACCCTGCAGAATCCAGTCACGGACCTCTTCACGGAGGCGCTGCGGCACAAGGGGCTGCGGGAGGCGCAGATTCACGAGCTGCGGGACCTGGTAGAAGCGGGAGAGGTGCGCCTGGTGCTCCTGCTGGACGCGTACGACGAGCTCAAGCCGCAATTCCAGTTCACCAATCTGTACGTCTCCAACTCTCTGGAGCAGTTCCGCCGGCAGGACCATGCTCAGGACGGCAAGGCATCGCCATCGTCATCGTGGGTGGGCCCGAAGGTCATCGTCACCTCCCGCACTGAGCTGCTGATGCGCGACAAGCAGTACGCGAACTCCTTCGTGCCCCTCGAGATGGACAATGAAGACAAGTGCGATGACAACAAGGCGATGGGGTTCTTCCTCGAGCTGCGCATCGTGTCCTTCGAGAACAAGCTCGACGCCTACATGCACGCCAAGGTGGCGCTGGAGGTTCGCCGCGCCTTCCAGCTCCGCGTCGGGGCGCTGGCCCCCGTTTCGGAGGAGGCGGCCCGAGGGCTCTTTGAGGCGGCCCGAAAAGCGTTGGAGGTGAGTGGCGACAGCGCCGAGTGCGAGTGCGTCGAGGCGACGTGCCTGGCAGTCGCAGTGACCGGTGGCGGTGAGGTGCCGCCGGAGCGGCTGACACAGCTCAACAATGCTTCCAAGAAGTTGCCTACAGACGGGGCGCTGCCGTTTTACCAAATGGCGCTGGTGCTGGCGACCGCGCTGAAGGAGTTGCCCGCGGATCTTGACAAGTGCCTGCGAGCGTTCGCCGGCGAGCAGGCGCGGCTGGGACAGGAGGAGCAAATCTGGCAGCACGCGGATTACCGACGGACATTCGACGTTATCCCGGAGCTTCAGGAGCTCACGACCACGCCCTTCATGGTGGAGATCGTGACGGAGATCCTGCCGCAGCTGGACGCGATGCAAAGCACGGACGCCTCCATCAAGGCGAAGCTCCTGCTCCTGCTGGACGAGCGTGCCACCCAGCTGACGTGGCGGCAGATCTGCACTTGGCGGAGTGAGCACGACGCCGACCGCGCCGGGCAGCCGGCTGCGACGCGCGCTCCGATCCTGCAGCGGGTGCAAGAGGCGTTGGATCGCCCTGCTGAAGGGGATCGGGGAGGGGCGGAGCTCAAGGCACTGGAGGAGCTGTCCATTCGGGTCGGGGATGTGCTGAAGGCGAAGAAGCTGGTCTTGGAGCAGCCCAAGCTCGTGGCAATCGCACGGGCGCAAACGAAGCGCTGGCGTGGGGCGGTGCCCGACGGGCGGGCCAGGCAAAACGTTGTGGGCGACGGGACGGATGAAGAGTTCGATGACGCGGTGGAAGAAGTGCTGGAGGATCTGATGATTGACGCAGCTGCCGAGGAAGAGATCTGCGGCGGGGTGGTGAGGTATGTGCTGCGCATTGCGCTGTGCCGCACGAAGGTGCGCGGCAGTGACATCTACCGCATGTTCGTGGCGAGGTACGTGGAGCGGGAGGCGCGCAAGGCGGCCGCCGGCGGAGCGCACACAGCGGACAGCGTGAGGCGCGAGGGAAGACAGTACGCGCAGCGCCTAGCGCTGGAGATGGTGTTAGAGAGTGTTTCCAAGGTGCCCATTGCGAGCGACAGTGAGCTGTTTCACGAGGAGAGCATCTGGGACCCCTTCCTGCGCGGCAAGGAGTTGCTGCAGGCGGCGCAGAAGGCGGCGCCGGTGCTGAACGACGGCACGATGCTCACCTTCATCCACAAGACGGTGCAGGAGTACCTGTGCGCGGCTGCCCTGCGCGATACTCTCCATCTGGTCTTCCACAATCTGGCGGTGCCTCTGAAGCGGCTGCAGGATAACCTGATACAGTCCACGGCGCCGGCTGATAGCATGCAGTTGGAGCAGGGGCATGCTAGCGAGAGGGAGCAGAAGGGGCGCGGCGCCGGTGGGCCGCGCTCCGCTCAGGATGTATCCGCAGGCGTGCGCGTGGGCCCGGAAGGGAGGACGCAGGAAGACGCGGCGATGACGGAGAAGGCGCTCCTGAGGGTGGAGCAGCGGCTGCTCAAGTCGGTGTGGGCGAGGGTGGACTTGCGGCGGGAGGATGTGGTGCGGGACTTTCTGGTGGATATGTTCCTGGACGAGCCGGAGCTGGTGGCGGAGGTGTACCTCCTGGTGACGTGGGTGGAGCGCCGCTGCAAACGCGGGCGGCTGCAGCGAGGGGAGGCGTGCGAGGGGGGCATGCTGCTGGAGAACGTGCGGGCGGTGCTGGGCGGCGCTCTGCCCAAGCGCGCCGGGGGCACGCTGCTGCACGCGGCGGCTTCGGAGGACTCCTACTTCGCGCTGACCATGGCGCTGGAGATGATCGACGCCAGGCTGCTGGAGGCTGTGGACGACGATGGCCGCACGCTGCTGTTCTGCGCGGCGCAGCGAGGGCACGCGCAGGTGGTGGCAGCGCTCAGGGCGGCGGGAGCAAAGCATGACACGCGCTCCAACCTGCAGCCCAGCGTCCGCCTCATTGCCACCGTGCCTTATACTCTGTTGCCTGCAACTATGAGTGGCCATACCCTCAGAGCGGCTCAACCTGCAGTCCACTTCCAGAGGGGAGGCCTGGTCAAAATTAGCGGCAGCGAGAAGACGATTTTGGAGCATGGCATTGTTGGCGCCCCTGCGGCCGCACCGTCTGAAGGGTGGTGGCGGTATGAGGTGGAGGTGGATTTCAAAGGGAATGATGTTGAAATGTATCGTGCCAAGGAAGCTAGAGAAGGTTATTGCCTTGGTTTTTGTGTGGGCTGGAGCTCACGAGATGCAAGACAAGTCTGCTGGAACCACGTGAGCCAATCTTTGGATGAGATAAAAGACCAGGAAGATGGCGCTGCCTGGTTCCAAAAGCTTGGATTGCAGCTTGGGACGAACGACTGGTCGTGCGGGCTGCGTGATTCTGGCGAATGGGGCAGCCCTTCGGGTGCAGCGCCACGTGCGGATGACGGCAGTTCCAAACCCGATGCGGCCGCCCATGCTCCCATCGATTTGAAATGTACGGTTGCAATGCTGCTTGACTGCGACGCACGGAAGGTGTATGTGTCAACGGGCGCCAAGTGGGTGGAGCACGATGTGGGCGATCTGGGTGGGCGCATGTTCCCGGCGGTCAGCTGGATGGGTTGCCACGGCGAGGTGTCCTTCAACTTTGGAGAGCGCCCGTGGCGATGCGAGGTACCTACCCCGGGAGGAGATCGTTTCCGGCCGATTTGTGAGGCAGGCTCTGGGAACACGCCTGTGATGGAGGCTGCGAGCCACGGGCATATGGAGGTGTGCTCGTTGTTGCTGGACCGTGCGGCTGTGGAGGACGTGGGCCGCCAACATCAGCGTACACTGCTGCACTGGGCGGCTTGGTGGGGTGATGCAAAGCTCGCTGCTCAGGTGCTTGAAGTATGTCCTGACCCCATTGCCTGCATGCGCGCCATCGATGGGGACGGTCTCAACGCGGTGTGGCACGCGGCTGACCGGGGCCACGCGGAGGTGCTGAGGGTGCTTAAGAGAAGATCGGCGAGCTTGACGGGTGTTCTGTCTGCCGACATGACCTCCAAGTCCGCTGGCGCCGACTTCAACCACGTTGCTCTCGAGGGAAGAACGCCCGCACACTTGGCTGCCGAAGGGGGGTTTACAGAGGCGCTGCGAGTATTGAAGGAAGCGGGCGCGGACCTCAGCCATGCTGCCAATGACGGCCGCACGCCTGCGCACGAGGCTGCGGCTGGGGGACACGTGGAGGCGCTGAGGGTGCTGCAGGGTGCCAGTGTGGACCTCAGCCATGCCGACAAGCACGGCAGCACGCCTGCATACGAGGCTGCGGATGGGGGACACGTGGAGGCGCTGAGGATGCTTACAGCTGCGGCGGGCTGCAGGGCCATGAAGGAGCGCGCACTTGGGGCGCCCCCAAGGCACTGGCGGAGGGCGGAGCCTCAGTGTACTTTGTGAACGGGCCTGATGGGCGAGCGTGCGCCGTCCGGGAAGGGGAGACCCACCGCAGCAACAACTTCTGTGTGCGGGTCAGCGCAGCGGGCGAGCTGTGGTACCACTGCCTTGCGGGGACCTGCTCGGGTCGTCGGAGGCTCCAACCGCCACGGGCGGTCGATGAGGACGCGGAGCTGGCGGGCGCGCCGGCGGTGGCGCAGCAGGAGAGAGCGGGCACGTGGCGGCAGATCAATGCGGACAGGAGCGAGCCGGACGTGGCCGAGACGGGGAGCCATGCTGAACGGCATGCGGTGAGCAGTGGCACAGTAGGGCAGGCTACGCCGATGTCTGCAGCTGACGACAGCCCTCCGCCTGGGCAGCCATCCGCAGGGCGTGCGGGTGTGACGGGCCTAGAGCAACAGCGGACGACGGGAAAGAGACGGAGGAATCCTCCCGGTGGGGATGTGCTGGTTGCGGGCGAGGACGAGCGGGGTGTGGACGTGCAGCGGATGTTGGGCGGTGACACAGGTGAGCGCCGTGCGGCGGGCGGGGACGTGGACGAGCTGAACGTGACGAAGGGGCAGGCGAGTGGCCCCAGCGTGGATGAGCAGCGGCCGACGGGCGAAGGCGTGGACGGGCTGAACACGGCGGAGCGGCATGCGGCAGGCGCGAGAACGGGAGAGCGGCGGCCGGCGGACGGAGGCGTGGATGAGCAGCGGCCGGCGAGCGGAGGCGTGGACGAGCTGGACACGGCGGAGCGGCATGCGGCAGGCGCGGGAACGGGAGCGCGGCGGCCGGCGGACGGAGGCGCGGACGAGCTGGACGAGCCGGCTTTAGCATCTACCGCAAGGGGGTGAACGCTGCTACTAATTGCTCTTGTGTGCCCGTCACCCCGGGGGGGGTTGCTGTCGCGTCGCTAGCCCCGAGCGCATTGCACTTCGCCTCGGCGGGCCTACCACACCCTACCACAACGCTCGATTCCTACCTCGGTCCTCGCCAACCTCAGCCCTCAGTTTGGCATGGCACCGTATCTTGCATTCCGCGCCGCGAGACTCTGGGCCTGGTCTTGATCCCCGACGTGGCTGCTGCGGCGGACACACAGGGGTGGGGTCTGTGCTCTCGCCGGCCGCGTTGAGTCTTCCCGTACATTGCCAAGGTCCAGTGCATTGCATGCCGGTCCGGTCTTTTTCCGTGATCCTCGAACGCCAACCTGGTTGCGGTGCGTGGGTGTGGGGGAGGGGGGGCAGCGCTGGGAACTCCTGGACGTGGGATTGGGGTAGCGCGCCACGCAGTGGGTCTCAGCGCACCGGGAACGGGATGGTTTTTCTTGGGCCCGCGCGGCACAGCACTCGCGCTCAGCCTTCATTGACGTTGCACTTGGGTAGCTAGGACTCTCTCTCGGCGGCAGGACGCCTCCACTTTCTTTTAGGGATATGTGTGGCTTATGTGGCGAAATCCCGCCCCCTGGTGCTGGTAGCGTCCCCCGAACGGGCCCGGTGGGCCGTTTTCACCACCTCCACGGTATTTGACCTCCGGGTCGGTATCAGCAGGGCAGGAAAGCGGTGCAGAGTTCATTGGACTCTGTGTTGGAAAGGGCACTCCGCCTCCACGCGGTTCCTCCTGGTACACGTGCTCAGCCGGACTGTAGGCTGTGTCACGGCTAAATGGAGTGCCACCCCCGTCCCGCCCCTTTGGGCGGCCGGGATGTCCTTGTGCCTGTTCTGTACTTGTTTTCCTCCCCCCGCCCAACTTCTTCCCCTGTGCCATGGCTGCCTCCTGCTCGCTTCTGCTTGTTGCCCCCTTCTGTTCCTCGGCCTAGCCCCGGTCCTGCTGTGTTCTATGTTGCTCTTTGTGCTTCGCCGCCTTGCTGACAAATTGGAGCCAAATTTGCCATGCGCCATTTGATGACTCAGTCAGTGCCTGCCACTCCGGATCACCATCCACATAAAGCACCGCACCTGGCTGCACTTGGCTGTCGAGCCAGCCGGCTACGGATCCCAACTAAGTCATTCACGAAGATGGGACTCCGTTAATGGACCTGGGGGTTGCTAGCCCAAGCTCAGTGACGTCAACGCCTATGCGTAGTGCCCAATATGGTGATGACCATCTTGACACGGCTGACACATGTGCTTCCACAATGCCAGACACTTTTCAGTTCCATGCCCTTGCGCCAAATGATGACTCAGTCAGTGCCTGCCACTCCGGATCACCATCCACATAAAGCACCGCACCTGGCTGCACTTGGCTGTCGAGCCAGCCGGCTACGGATCCCAACTAAGTCATTCACGAAGATGGGACTCCGTTAATGGACCTGGGGGTTGTTAGCCCAAGCTCAGTGACGCCAACGCCTATGCGTAGTGCCCAATATGGTGATGACCATCTTGACACGGCTGACACACTTCCCTTGATTGCCATGGCAGCCTCTTGCTCGCCGGCGCTCCTCTCCCCCATCCCTCTCCCTTGAGCCGTGGCGGCCTCTTGCTCGCCGGCTCTCTCCCCCTACCCCCTGAGCCATGGCAGCCTCTTGCTCGCCGGCTCTCCTCTCTCCCCCCGCCCTCTTTTCCCTGCGCCGTTTGTGTTGTGTTGTTTTGTTCGCTCGAGGCGGCTGGATATTCCAGCACCCCCCCACGCCTGGATTTCTTCTTCAACGCCGTCCTCGATTCCGCCACGTCCTTCACCATCCGCCTTTCCCCTTCTCTCCACCACATCCGTTCTTCCACCACCCCCATCCCTCCTCCTTTGTTGATCCTTCCCGTCCGCCTTCGCACGCCCCACCCTCTTCCCACCCTCTTCCCGCGAGAATGCCTCGCTCCGCCCCCACTCCTCCTCGCTTCCAACCTTCACCCTCCCCCGCTCCGCTTCCCAACCACAGCGCGCAAAGTCTCAAGGCATCGCCCCTCCCTCGCTCTCACCGCATCCCCTCCGTACC
>LGRX02014633.1:0-14300 GCA_001247695.2 Cymbomonas tetramitiformis | reverse complement strand
CACTGATCCCGCTCATGCAGCACCAAAGTAAGCGCCGATCCCGCTCATGCAGCACCAAAGTGAGCACCGATCGCGCTCATGCAGCTCCAAATTGAGCACCGATGTCTGATATCGTAGCTCTGTTATAGCTTTCGCCATTTCCCTGGTTTAAATGGCGAAACGTTGCGGGGAAGCTGCATCAAGCCACTTTAAGCTCGCGAGTCTGATCATGTGCGGGAACTCACGACTCCAAAACTCATGTCCTCAGATCCTAAACGTCGGGGGTCCAGGCAATAATCGCATGCCTTCGAGCACAAAAGTTGGGGTTCACATCTTGGGACCTTAACAACAGAAGCAACCTATGCCCCAGTCACCATACTCCAGTGCACGGTCGCTCGGTCCATCCGGTGCTCGGTTGTTTGGTTACTCCGAAACACGGGCGCATGGCTGACTTATTCAATGAGTGGAGAGTGTCTGGTTGTGGGGAGTGTGAGGTATGTGCAGGACGAGAAGATGCGCCTGCCACGTTGTGCTGTGATCCGCAACTCACTGGGGCAGCAGCACGCCTGACCGCGGCAGAACATGCGAATATCGCTGCCCTGGAGCTTGGGGCGCTGGTCAGAGTGCAGGGCCGCCCGGCCATCTGGGAGCAGCGGGTCCAGGTAAACGTGGACTCGTACCGTGAGTGCCCTGCCGTCAAACCCGCCGCGCCTCCCCCGGATACCGAGGCCCAGGCCTAGCGGATAAGAGCACAACGGCGCGCGCGTCGGCGTACGAGATGCTGATGGAGCGGGCAGTGCTATGGGGATGTCAGCGTCGAGGTCACTGCAATGGCGATCGCCATAGAGATTAAAGCACTCGAGTCTGATATGCTTCACTACTCGCATACCGTTTGCCATTCGTCCCTTTTATTGGGCTGAATGCAACGTGGTGTTGCAAACCCTAAACCCTAGAACCCTAATTCCCTTTACCGGGCTGGATGGCATGTGGTTATGAAACCTTAAACCCTGGAATCCTAATTCCCTTTACCGGCCTGGGTGTGATATGGTATCGTAAACCCTAATCCTAGAACCCTAAGTGCCTTGCTGGCGACGGATGTGATGTGGTTTTGAAAAACCTAAGCCCTAGAATGCTAAGTCCCTTTACTGGCCCGGATGCGATGTGGTTTTTTAAACTCTTCATCGGCTGCATCTGCTTCTATCCCTACCAGGTTTGCATCGGTGCTTGCCCCTGGCACTCGGGCTTGCTCCCGGCCCTTGATCCGGCCCGCCGCCTGCTGGGCACGCCCTACCCGTCACTACCCATTTCACATCAAACTCGACCTTTACCGGCCTGACCCAGTCCCTGGCCCCATTCCAGACCCGGTGGCCCCAGTTTCTAAAGTACCCTCCGCCAAACTCCCTGCCAACTCCTTCACGTGCCTCACCTGCATGCATTGCCCTATGAGTGTTTTGATTCTAGTTGAACCCGCATCTGACCTGATGTCTGTTCCAACGCCCCATGCCTGGCTGCCTGACTGAATGCATCAACCGCTCCCGGAACTCGCATGCCACCTACGCCCCGTCTTTTACGTAGCCCCGTACCCCATCTCACATGAGGGCTGATGCCGGATGCATCACGCCCGCCCCCGCATGTGCGCATCTTGTGGCAGCCACGGAGCTCAGGTGTGCCAAGCAACGTGGAGTGCGTTGGGGGCAGAGCGAGAGCACGACGCGAACAGCGAGGCCCTCTTCTGGCTGGACGCACTGCACGCTGCGCAGTGCCGGCCCCTCCCGAACGTGGCTCTTCAGTCGGTGGAGGTGAGCGCCCCTCGTGGTTGGCACCCCCTGCCCAAGGCGGCATGGTGGACTCCCGCTGCTTATGGCGCCGGCTTTATGGAGGTCCATACTCGGATACTATTACGGCCCCGCAAAAGTCCTCGTCGCACAGGGCAAATGGTTTGTGGAGACATCTGAGTCATGTCAAATACTGTTACGCAACGCCTGCACCTTCGCCGCTGTGCGCGGCTGACCGATGCCGACATGTAATCGCGGGAAGGCCTCACCGACGGGACGCTCTTTGATGCATCTGACGGCTGAGCGGGGCTCTGGTGCAGGAGGACCCCAGCCGGCGGCAGCGGCGGGAGCAAGAGGCGCGACAACAGGCCATTGAGGATCGCCTTTTGGGGCACCTTCAGCGCGAAGCCCAACGGGGGCAGGCGCAGGCGCCTTGGAGCGACCTTCAGCGTGCGTTCCCAGGCCAGACCCCGGCAGTTTGATGTCGCGCGCACGTACCCGCCATGCGCCGCAGTGACGGTACCGCCTTCCCAGCTCGCTGCCCCATATAGTCCGCCAAGACTGATGCAGCTCACCGTGGTTTGCGGGTGGGATGCAGGCGCGTGCAACGACGCCTCTTCCCAGGGTGCCCCCGCCTCAGAGTTGGGGACATCGTCAGTGAGTCCTGCCGAGGTGCGTGACGGGGCGAGCTCGGTGCAGAGAGCAGATGCACATCCCTCCCGCAAGGCTTTGTCCGCGTCTCCTACAAATTCCCACGCACGCCTCTTGCACTAATTTTCATACGCATCTGCCACAAAACGTTGCAGAAGCCACCGCGCATGCCGATCCTTGCGTGCCATCGCAGTGGCAAGCAGAGTACTCTCCGCCGCTTCCGAAACATGTTCAGCTCTTTCTGCAACACGGTCCTCTCTGCGCCTTTTGTCAAACTGCAGCGAAGGTCCTAACTGACATGCCCTTGTTCGCCGGGTTCCTGACGTCAGAATGCGCGCACGGATCCAAGGGATAGACGATCCATTCGAAAACATGGAAGTTGTTCAGATTGTATGGGAGAGCTTTACTTTGAAACGACAAGGGGTGCTGCAGCAGCGAGCAGCAAGCAGGAATGCGGAGGCGCTCAAACCTCCTTAACATAGCAGCTGAAGGAAGGGAGAAAGGGATTATGTACAGGATCACATGCTCGAGGTCAAGGCGGCTCTGCGGCAACTGGTATCATCCCATTTCTTTTGCTCTTCACATCTCATTGCCAACAGGCACACTGCATAGCATTTCATTAAAAATAGCTTTCTTCTTACATGCTTTTAAGTGTGTGAGAGGAAATCTCTTTTTGGAATGTCTTTACTAGGCTGATTCACAGCTTCACATGCTTTTTAGGCTGATGCACAGCTTCTAAGGCAAAATGTTTAGAGTCTTCTGGGTTGGGCGGGTAGGGAAGGCAAAAGAACAGAGCTGCGGATTCCCGTTGTCGGAACTCCTAAATACTGTCGTGGGTAAAGCCACCGCAGATCTAACTCGGCTGCTCATTTGATCTAACGGCTCAGGAAACCCTGATCGATCTACCAGCACAGAAACCTCTAGAATTCCGCAGGCTCCAATTTAACCATTTTTTTTGCTCTTCACATCTCATTGCCATGTAACAGAGATCACCAGGCACACTGCTCTGTGCCAGGCTGCCGCTGCTGCTGCTGCCGCCATCTCGGAGTGGTCCACCCAAAGTACCTCTCCATGTGCTCGTCGGGAACAGCTGCCGGGTCAATGTAGGAGTGGATGGCAGAGGACAGCTGAGACCAGCCGCCCAGGAAGCACTTCTCAAGCGCTGCGCCCACAGCCCTGGCACAGGTACAAGCCCCCTTGCGGGTGCTGTGGTCAGAGAAGTGTCCCCCTTCCGGAGGGACACACCCCTGCTTCCCCAATGCCAACTGCACCCAGCCATTAGCTTGCGCCGACTGGAGCTTCCCTTGCTCCCACGGCAGCCTCCAGTAGCTGCCCTGCACCTCCGAGCCCGTCACTGGGCGCTGCCCCCAACTGGCATCCCGCACCTCCTGCCAGTGTTGCAGGAGCTGCACAAGCCCCGCCACCCCGGCTGTGGGGATGGCGAGCCTCCTCCTGAGGCGCACGTCCCCCCTGCCTTTCTCCTTGTGGAGAACCACGGAGATGTCATCATCACCTGTGATGCTGATGTGCTCCCTGCGCATGGAGACGCCCGTCTCTGGCCGGCCGAAGGTGACGAAGGCAAACACCACGTAGGTGCACGCCCTGAGCAGCTCCGTAGCTGCCCGGCCCACCGGCTCCAGCCCCAGCCCGTGCGCATGCACCGCCGAGACATGCCTGGCAGGCAGCCAGGTCCGCACCGTCTGCTCCTCACCCGCGGCTTCAGCCGCCTGCACCTGGAGGCGGGACATGCCCTTCACTGCTCTGGAGATCGCCCGGCCCTTGGCAGGCCCGGGGAACCCCATGTCCTCGTGGTAGTTGTTGATGGCGGACAGGTAGGGCTGCATGTTGGACGCCTGCACCGTGCCCTTGTCCAGCATGTGAGCAATGTACAGCCTCACCGTGGCCCCCGTTGCCGGAAGCCACTGCCTGCCCTCCGCCTCACAGAACGCCATGAAGGCCCGAGCCTTCGGCCGGTAGTTGCCCACCGTCTTGTCGCCCAATGCTGCCCCCTGCATCTGCACTGCCAGCTCAGTGAGGGAGCTGTCCCCCAGCTCCCCTCTCCAGCGCTCCTGAAGCGCCGCATCCCAGCCAGCCACCTCCTGCACCGCTGCCGGGAGCACCTCATACCTCTCCTTGCTCATGTCCAGGTCCTCCTTGTCACCATCCTCGTAGGCAATGTGGGTTAGGCCGTCCGACCCCGTGTCACCCACGGTGCCGGTGTACCAGGCATCATCCTGGGGCCAGTACACCTTCACCTTGCAGCCACTTGCTAGCCCCGCCTGCGGAGCCTGCCCGGCCGGCCGCCTCCCATCCTGCAGGTAATGGCTCACCGGGAGGCGGAGATGCGGAACATGATGCCGTCCCAGCTTGAGGCCCCGAGCAGCTCGGACCCTCCCAGCCGGCTGGGAGTAAAGAGGTCCCTGCTCCGGGGTAGGATCACCACCTCGTCGGCCATGGCCTCCAGCTGCTGGAACCACATCTGCCCCGGCCAGTAGGGCGCCACCACCGTAGCGGCGCACCTCTCCTCCCGCAGCTTGTGCGCCACCTCGTCGAGGAGGGACCACGGGGGGTTGACCCAATTGACCTCTCCTAGCCAGGAAAAGGCCAAAGAGTCCACGCCCTCGCACCCCGGGTCGTGCCACTGTGCGTAGTATGGCGGCAGCTGGGCGGAGAGCTCTGAGGCGAAGTGGTCCACGGTGTGCCGGCGCCATTCCCGCTCCGCCCACTGAAACCACCTGCGGTTCAGCCGCCAGTCGTCCAGGTCCCGGTCCCGAGACAAGCGGTCGGCCCACTCGTTTGCCTCGCTTCTGATGTACCTCGCCTGGAGCTCGATGTCGTTTAAGTCCAGCAGGATCCACAGGCGCCGCATCCGCCGCATCAGCTCCGGGTTGCGCGACGTGAAGTGCGAGAGCATGGCCACCACCGCCTGGTTGTCGCAGTAGAGGCGCACCACCTTGCCGGTGAGCTCTCTCAGGAAGGATTGCACCGTCTTGTACACGGCCTCCAGCTCCAGGTGCGTGATGTGTAGATGCCGTAGCTCGTCGGACCAGAATCCTCTTGCCGCGTGCTTGAGGTTCAGCACCCCGCCCCATGCGAACAGAGACGCGTCGGTGTGCACCTTCGCTCTCGTGGGGCTGCGCCAGATCTTGCGACCGTTCCACCGGCTCTGAGCCGGCAGCCTGAGCTACCACTCGATGTCGCTCCACGCCTGCCGTGTGAGCTTCACCTTCGCGCCCCATCCCCCCCTCGTGGAGAGCACGAAGTGGAGCTCCCTGAGATACAATCTCGCCGGAGGGACTGCCAGATACACCGACTGGCAGAGCCCCGTGAACGCTGCCAACTTCCGAGCTGGGAGCCACCTCCGCTGTCGCGACGCCTCGCTGAGAAGCGCCTTGGACTGCAGGTGAATCTTCTGCAGCCTCGCCGGTGTCGCGCGGAACTGTCCCGCCTTGAGGTCCACCTCGAGCCCGAGATGCTCCACCAGTTGCGTCGGCTCCCATTGCCCCTTCTTCTCGTTGCGCGACAACCCGAGTCTCACCAACACCCGAGATGTCAGCTCGCGCGCCCTGAGCGCCTCGATCCTGCTGCTTAGCAGCAGCAGGAAGTCGTCCATGTAAGGGAGCACCCGCGCCCCCTGTTGATGCTCCTCGCGGCTGCATCCTCCAGCTCATCTGTGAACTGCCCAACGCCGCCGCACCTTGCTTCCGCTTTGTAGCTTCCGCACTTCTCGCCGATCCTCCGCGGATCTCGGAGAGCGCAGGCACTCCACGAGCACCTTCATGACCTTGACAAATATTCGAGGCGTGTCGTTCCAGCCGAAGAGAAGGGCGCCGCACTGGAATAACTCCCCCCGCACGTCGAACTGCATGTACTCCTGGAAGGCGGGTGTCCGTCCTGGAGGTCGAAGGTGATGCACCAATCGTTCGGCTTGGCGAGCCGTCGCAGCTTCTTGAGCGTCTCCATCTTGCAGCGCGACTTGACACAATGCACGTTCAACCAGCGAAAGTCCATCACTAGACGCCACTTGTTCGTCCCCGGCTTCGGCACCAGGAACACTCGGGATACATGTCGTCGCCTCCTCGCTCGTACCCATGCCCCGTCTTGAGACACCGCTCGGTCTCTGCGGCCATCCACTCCAGCTGCGGAGGGGTGGCGTCGCCCAACGACACTCCGTGATCGAAAGGCAAAGGCGCCTTGTCGACCCAGCGCATCCTTGCCCCTTTGCTGATCCACTGCATGACCTCGGAATTCGCGCCAGCTGCGCGCCATGCCCCCCTTCTGCTCCGCACCCTTTCCTGCAGGGTGGGCTCTTTCCGTTGGACGCCCCGAGGGGCGGAAGGCGTCCAACATTTCCGTGATCGGAAAGTTAGGTCTGGGCTTGGGCGCCTCGCCCAAGCCCTGACCCTTTACCTCCCTTGCCGCTGCCGCGGCCACCTTCACCTATTCCAGCGCCACCGCCCGCTGCGCCTTTGCCTTTGCCTCCTTGACGGTCACGAAAAGTCGAAACTTTAGCGCCGGCCTTGGCGTGCGTGTTCATCACGGCCTTCGCCTTCGTGGTGTCGAACTCCTTCAACCACTTCGTGAGCACTGAGTCACTCACCAGCCCGTCGCTGCTTGCGTACACCTTCTACTCGATGAAGGCCAACTTCGCCCGCAACGCCTCAGCTCCGCCGTGCGAGGTTGTGTCAGACTTCGTGCTCGCTCTGAGCTGCAACATGGTATATCTGTTGCTCAGGAGCGAAAAAAACGCCCTTAACCGTGTTGTGAGCTGCAAAAACACGCTCACTCAACTCCTCCACCGTTGGGGGATCTTTGCCATCTTGACACCAGTCCAAGGTCACCTCGGAAAACGCGATCGCGCCGTGCATGTACGAAAGCGCAGGGGCAAGCACCAAGTGCTCGTAACGCATGGACGAGTTGGTGCGTTTGGAGAGGGCGTTGTAGGTCTTGTCGTTGTACAGGTCGTACATCTGCGGCATATTGGTCTCCAGTGTCGCAGGTCTCGCAGGGAACGGATTCCCTTCAACGTGTGGGACATACGGGGGTTTTTTCAATGCCTCCAACTCCGCGTCTCCGCTCTGAGCGGAACCACCAGCCTGCGAAACGGCTTTCGCTGCCGTCGCCTCCTGGACTTCAACCCTCGCTGCGAGAGTCTCCATCTGCTTCATCATGAGCTGCATCATTGCGCTCTGTTGCTCCGACAAGACTTCCATTCCAGACTTTGCCGCCGGTTGTTCAGTTGTGCCAGAATTGTTCTCCGACGCACTTTGCTCACCTTCTTTATCGCTCATTGTCGTAAGTCGTCAAGAGTTTTAGACTTCCACAGTAACGTTAAAGTGTGGGGTAAAAAATTGCAGTGTGCCGCACTAAGAATTTCCCGCGAGGAAAATTTCTTGTGAAGTTCTTTTGCGAAGGCAAAAGAACAGAGCTGCGGATTCCCACGGGCGGAACTCCTAAGTACTGTCGTGTGTGAAGCCTTCAGATCTAACTCAGTTGCTGATTTGATCTAACGGCTCAGGAAATCCTGATCGATCTACCGGCATAGAAACCTCTAAAATTTCGCAGGCTCCAATTTAACCACTACCACCGACGGCCGACAAGGCCCCTTACTAGCACCGCACGATCAAGCACCGTCCATTGACACCTGGGCTCGATAATCCCTTCACAACTTTTGGATTGTCCAAAGATTGGAGCGCCTAGCCACTCCCTCCCCACCCCTTCCACATACAATACATCATGGGAGGGGCACGGCGAGACTTGGCGGGACTGTGGGTGCGCTCCCCGCAGGCATCTGCTACGGGCCTGGCAGGGGCACCACCTGCACACTCGAAGGGATCAGTGAGTCTGGGCGAGATGGAGTATGATTAAACGCACGGGCGGACATAGGGGGGGGACATAGGGTGCACGAGGCTCATATTTCCAGCAGTGGTGGTAGCGGAATGCCAGCCACCAACTCTTTGCGAAACGATTCGATCGTCCGAGCAGGGTACAACGGCAGCTTTCTCCGATGCAGGTTTCTCTCTCTTCAGTCAGAGATCCGTCACCAAAGCAAGTACAAACACACGATCGCGCACATCGCTTTCCAACGGACGCATTCGATCGCGCGTGCACTCGCGGGCACAGCTTGAGGATTGTTGGGAAGTCGGGCTGCCACGGTATTGGTTGCCTTCCGGCTGATGGCGTGGTTGCCACATTAAAATTAGGAGCAGAGGCTGAGACGGCGGCGACGTTCAGGTGTGGCGAGGCGAGATATTCCTAGCGGACGTCGCTGCAGACGCTTACGCGTTGCTCACGGACGAGCTGCTTCGACCTTGGGTGCTGGCGTGTCTCGACGAGTGTTGCAAGGGCTCGCGCGGCGCGGGAGCGTGGCGCGCCGCAGCCGCAGGTCCTCCGCCGAGCACCGCCCCGAGGGAAGCTCGTGACACGAGATGCAAGGCACCGCCATTATGGCGTGATCCTTTACAACCTGCATGCTGAACTTTCCATCTTAGCTTCCAGCCAGTCTACCATTCGGGTACACTGGTGGTGAGGATAGCCGGGCGTGCGACTGAGACGGAGGGCGATTGTAGTGACTGGCCCCGAGGATAGCCGGGCGTGCGACTGAGACGGAGGACGATTGTAGTGACTGGCCCCGAGGATAGCCGGGCGTGCGAGTGAGACGGGAGGGCGATTGTAGTGACTGGCCCCGAGGATAGCCGGGCGTGCGACTGAGACGGAGGGCGATTGTAGTGACTGGCCCCGAGGATAGCCGGGCGTGCGAAGTGAGACGGAGGAAGATTGTAGGACTGGCCCCGGAGGATAGCCGGGCGTGCGACTGAGACGGAGGGCGATTGTAGTGACTGGCCCCGGAGGATAGCCGGGCGTGCGAGTGAGACGCGGAGGACGATTGTAGTGACTGGCCCCGAGGATAGCCGGGCGTGCGAGTGAGACGGAGGACGATTGTAGTGACTGGCCCCGAGCATAGCTGAGAGTGAGATTGAAGACTCTTTGTAAGGGGAGGGCGTGTTTCTGCTCTCCAGAAACTGAAGGCCCCACGGTCTTTGACGTCGCGGCTGCAATGAACAGGTATTCTTGCGAGGTTCTTGCTCGGACATCGCCGGGATCTTCTCAGGGATGTCGACAGCGAAATGCTGCCGGATTCTGTGCGGGCGGAATCCCGGAGAACACTATTTTTTGTGCTCCATGGCAAGGAAAAGCAAATGCAGAGGCAACGTGACGTGTGCTCGCAGCTTGGGGCACCAGCAAGTAGTCACGCATGCAGGAAGCTGGGTCAGGGGCGCGGCCTGTGCAGTGCGGATGGCTTCAGGCTGGGACGAAGGCAGTTCCAGAGGGGGTCTGAAAGGCGCACCTGAGGATGTGAAGCTCGGCCATACTTGCTCTGGATCGAATCCCTGAAGGATTCCATCTTACCCTTCTATACGATAGAATCCCCTTCTACCTTATAGTCAAAGCTGCGGTATACATTGATTTTAAATACACTCTGGGTCGCTTTGTTCATCCGGCATTCGTGATAATAGAGGACGCCGGTAGAGGTCGGATCACGCGAAGAGGAGGTATGCCAGCTTGTGCGCGGCGCGTGTTACTGGCATGCTTTCCCAACGAACCACTCGCAAATTGGTCCCTCCTTGGGCGAGATGAGGTCCCGCGGAATTCTGTTCAACTCCGAGTATGACGTCTCAGTATCCGGGTGCATGCGCATGGCTGGCGTGGGCGTCGAGATGCAGCTTAGTGTTAAGCAGCAAAGGTTTATCTCGATGTATGTTACTGTCACACGGCGCGATTGCGTGCACCCATGATCACGCAAGGGGTTATTGGGCAATCGGACTGGGTCAGACACCACGCGCGGAGCGGGCAAGTGCGCCATGAGCGGATCGCCGTGGTGCTGGACTATCTGTTGCAGGTGCAATCCCGCGAATGGTACACTTTGCCGTTGCCTCGCTGCTCCCAGTGATGCGGGGATTGGTGACCTTCCCCTTTTCCTCGCGTATATTGGGCATTCGCACATGTCGAGTCTTCATGAAATTGTCAGGATGAGCGTCGCCTTGCCGCCATTGCTGGAATCATAAGGCGAGGTTATATGGATGAGAGCTCCTGCGAGACGACATACCACTCGGATGTGGAAGATGTGGTTACTATATCACACGTGTGTGTGCCCCGATCAGCACATCATGTGCAAGCAGCTTCCCACACAATCAGGGCGCATATATGGCCAGCAATTGAAGGTACGCACCACTTCCCCAAGACGGTTCGAGCCAGACTCGTAAGGCAATCATTCCCGAGTATTGGACAGTTGGACTTCCAGAACACAAAGCTAGTTATGATCATGCATATTAGTTTATAACAAGCCGTTTCTGACGTAGAGTCGGCTATGTTGCAGGAAGGAAAGATCTATACGTTGGGGCCTAACCAGTACCGCCGCATGTATTAGAAGGTGCTCATGGATTGGGATTACGGCGACGCATATATACTGTGTGGTGTAGTTGGCTTCGCCAATAGGAATCGGGAGCTGCAACCTGTTTGCCACGGAATCTGAGTGGACTTCAGTCGATGAGATTGAGGTTTACATAATACCTCGAGGTGTACGGGGGGATGTGGATACGAGCTTGTTTATTTTCCATGGGGGCAATCCTTAGGCCCTCACCGAGGGGCGATTGAGATCATTCTGACTTTTAGACGTGACGTAGTGCACGCGAGGGGAAAACGATTGAGTATTCGATATTGGAATGTGGTTGAAGTAACATAGGTGCGATTTTTCGTGCAGAATTCGAATATGAACTCGAAATTGCCGGTAACATAATGTAACCACCTGATATAAGGGCGTTATGTGTAAGTGGCGTCGGATCAGACTTTGTCGCTTAAGCCCAAAGGATATATGTCGACGGGACCCATTGGCGATCTAAGATCTAAGCATAGCGTCTTTGGGTTGTCCAGAATATTTGAAATTCTCATTAAGTTTTTAGTGGCCTGAAACAGCCTAAATTTCGATAAAATGTTGATCAAACATTGATGAAATATGCCAAAATAGGCCAACATCTTATAAACACCATACAATGTGACAAAACTTTCAAAATAGAATAAATAAACCCCCAGACCCTCAAGTTTTGACTTGATGGGCGTTGACCAAACCTCAACCTCAATATCGTGCAGCCCGGGGTACCCTCCCCCTCCCGTGCGCACGACCTCGACATCGCGCAGTCGGGGTAACGCACGGATGATATACCCCCATCGCGCGCGCGGGAGTGCCACCATAGAGCTTTGCCAGAGGAGAAGGGTGCTTGATTGAAGTGAACGGACGACGTGATGAAGGGGACGGACGTTAAATAAGTTGTCGGATAGGATTCGGATTTTCGGCATTTCTCATGTGTTTCAAGCAATTCTGAGTGGGAATCGGTGGTGAGTAGGGCTGAGTCGACACCCCCCCCCCCTCAGACTCTGCTGCTTTCGCGCAGCGGGGTTACAGCGGGGGCCACATCACCATCATTGTACTATCTCCATGGTTTCACTCAGATATTTGCACTTTGGTCCTGTTGCACAGTGATTGTCTCATATGTGGTAGTCCGATATACACCTAATTCTTATATCGCTTTCAAGGAATTCGAATCTACAGTATCGCACAGCATGCCCTTGCTGAGACCTATCTACACAAAGATGCAGCTGCCTCCGCCGCTGACCCGCGGGACATTATTGCACATGAGCTATGAGCTGCTGAATATATATTGAATGGTGTTTTGTTGACCGGGAAAACATTCGGAGTAGGGCACGGATCTTTGTGCTCGGCAATTTGGCAGGGCGACTTGGAAAAGCGCACACAATGCTGACGATGGTGTAGTTTAAGTAGTTTCGTAAAACGCTATTGTAAAAATACGGAGTCGCTCAGTGCCGCTGTGCCGATTGACAAAGAATGACAGATCACCTTCCAGTACCATACCAATGCCTCCGCAATATTAAATTGTCAGCGTATCCACATGATGTTATGCAATGCCACAAAGATATTTGCATTAACGTTATTGCAGAAAAATATGAAGTCGAAACACTACTTGCTGATGAATCGGCACTCGTCGTGCTGTCAGCCACAGATTCAAAATTGCCCCGTCACAAATACAAACGTAATGTGAATACTAATAATGCAAGCCCACTGATTGGAAGTGGGATCTGTATTTTAGAAATATACTTTTACCCGCAATATAGCGCCAATCAAACTCCTTCCATTAGAGTCCCACAAACTGCAGTGCATTTGTAGATACACACCAGATTGTTCATGGGTGTCGTTAAAATCTGGTATCTAGCAAACTTAATAGCTATATTATCGTCAACTATGTTGAAGATCATCAAATATCATCATTGACGGATGAAGGGGCGCGCCATAGATCATCATCACAGATGGAGCAAATCGGAATCTGCTACTTCGAATCGCTCAGAGGTTTGAGTGGAATGTGGCGGCGTCTCTGTGGTCCTACCTCGAGGGCGACCTGAGCTTAGTCCGGCACTAACTCGTGATCCCTCTGCCTTTGTCTTTGACGGCCCTTGTAGTGTTTTACTTCGAGGGCGACTTGGGGTCATCCTGGCACCTTTTGCTGCAGTCGGGGGTTTCTCGACGGTTTTACTTGAATGCTGCGGCGAATCGGTTTTTCTCCTTTGAGGGCGACTTGGGGTTATTTCGATACCATCGTCAGCAATCCAGAACCCCTCCGTTTGTTTACTTGAATGCGGCAAATCACTATTTTTTCTCCTTTGAGGGCGACTTGGGGTTATTTCGATACCATCGTCTGCAATTCGGAACCCCTCCGTGTGTTTATTTGTATGCAGTACTTCAGTTGTTCTCCTTTGATGAGGGCGATTTTGTGACGTTTCGATACCATCGTCTGCAATTTGTAATCCCTCCGTGTTTGGATTTGAATGCGGCATTTCTGACATCTTTTCTCGAGGGACACTCGAGCGCATACTGTCATCATCTGATTCACCGCGGGGTTCCTCAACAACTGCATTCGACTGTGGCACTTCTGATCTCTCGTCCCGAGTCGAAGTTGATCCCCTTTTCCCTTCCGAGGGCCCTTCTCCTTCATTTCCATGCCGCCTGGAGGTCTTCATGTTCATTTGGCTTGCAGCTTTACGATGCGGGGGCTGTCTCTGTTTTGTCGTGTTCTGCATCGGGGGCGCAGACGTGTCCGCATCCGTCCCTCTTAGGCCTCTTGTGCGATTGGTGGGCGCATCCGTAACCTTCTCCTCGAAGCCCATGGCATTCCACAAGCTGTTGATCATAACGTTGTATCCAGGGTCACCGGACTCCTTGCCAGCCGCGGCGACAGGGGCGTCCCGCGGCGACAGGGGCGTTGAGCCAAAAAAGCTCCGAGAGCCGTTTTCCATGTTCCGCACACTCGCCTCGAGGGCCTCCATCGCCTGCTTGTCCGTGCGCACCGTCGTCTGCAGCCGCTCGAAGTTCCGCCTTGTGTGCTGGATGTGATCTCGCCGGAGTTCCTTCTCCGCCCTGCAGCCTCCTCTTCCCTCTCCCATATCAGAGGGGGATGCATGGTGTGATGCAAGGCAACGAGGGCTACTGGTACAGTGACCAGAAACAAAACATTGATCTATAACGGGGTGCCTGAGATGGATCTATGAGCATCTTCCTCCCTGGCGCTCAGGCTGACAATGAATCCCGGGGGACACATCCTCACGACCGCTTCCTCTCCTTTCCTCCCTCTTGCTCCAATCGTCCTTTGCTCCTTCTCCTGGTTGGCTTCGTTCCTTATCCTGGTTTTGAGTTTAGGGTTAGGAGTGGGTCTGGGAAGTTCTCGGGTCGGCAAGCCCCAGCATGCGAGCCCCCGGATATGGGTGTGAAGGGGTAGGGGGGCTGTGAGGGTAAACTGATGGATCTGATGGACGGTGTTGGTGATCGTT
>LGRX02014630.1:11623-85015 GCA_001247695.2 Cymbomonas tetramitiformis | reverse complement strand
GCAACATCGTCACCTCCTCCAACTTCAACGGTCTGGAAGGTCTACCATGTCGTCGTTCACACCTACAACCACACCGGGATCCCAACCATCAACTGAAGAGCGTAACCCACAAGCTCAGCGACGTTTATTCAATTCACGTCAACCTCTTACGACATCTCCAACGCTCGAAGAAGTCTCCATCACGACCAACGCCCTTCTCCAAGACGTACATGCGCTCACCGCCACCGTCGCGCTGAGCTCTCCACCACCCTCGCCTCGCTTGGATCTGCATTTCAACGCTCAGCTGCCCAGACCGACGAGATCTACGGGAATTACGCCACGAAACAGGAGCTCACCGACATTAATCAACTCAACGAGACTGTCACCAACGACCTCATCAATACGAGATGAATGCAAGGACGCCACCTTACTGGCTCGCACTCTGGCGAGTAGAACTACTTCGTCTTCGACGTCATCTTCAGCCGTCATTGCTTCTAACGACGAACGCTCTGAATTGGAAGAAGTCACTCCTTCCAATTTTTTAGTTTTTTTTTTTTTTGGTTTGAAATGCTTCCAAAATGATCATGAGTGACCGGAATGTCGTTGGTTCATCGCCGGGTGCCCCGTACGGCCGTGTGTCGCTTGAATTGGATAGGGTTTCCTTACGTATGTACCCGACTAACCCGTGATCGTGCGAAACAGATAGCAAGTTCGGAGTGGTTTGAGTTATAGTTTGTTATATGCTTATGAAATGCTTCCAAAATGATCATGAGTGACCGGAATGTCGTTGGTTCATCGCCGGGTGCCCCGTACGGCCGTGTGTCGCTTGAATTGGATAGGGTTTCCTTACGTATGTACCTGACTAACCCGTGATAGTGCGAAACAGATAGCAAGTTCGGAGTGGTTTGAGTTATAGTTTGTTATATGCTTATGAAATGCTTCCAAAATGATCATGAGTGACCGGAATGTCGTTGGTTCATCGCCGGGTGCCCCGTACGGCCGTGTGTCGCTTGAATTGGATAGGGTTTCCATACGTAACTATGTACCCGACTAACCCGTGATAGTGCGAAACAGATAGCAACTTCGGAGTGGTTTGAGTTATAGTTTGTTATATGCTCATGAAATGATACTAAACATGATCATGAGCTGTGCATGCATGGGAAACAAGTCAAGAACAGATGCTTGTGGCAAACAAGTCAGCAACAAATGCTTGTGAGATGCACTTATTTTGAAGTGTACATTCAAGTAGCAAACAATAGCAACACTAAATAACAACTACTTTCCCGCCATGGAGTGGAAAAGCTCGAGGATCTTCTCGGACTTGCCCTTCTCGCCTTCTTCGGGATCAACATCCCCCGAGACGATCTCCTTGTGGATGCTGAGCTCGATCTCCGCAGCCGCCACGGTACCCTCGTTCTCGCTCTTCAAACCGGCTGCCAGTTGTTTTGCAGCCTTCTGGCAAGCCGGTAAAAATGCGCGGAGCTCGTCTCCGCGTATCCTTTTCTGCGGTGGTTTTTCCGGAGTCCTTTTTCCGGGGGCCGCCGGGGGAGCCATGAGCTCCTTGAGCTTCCCTTTTTGGCCTCCCTGCTCCGTGTTGCTCAACAGGTGCTGGGTACACGCCACCATCCCTTCGTGGGCGGCGGAGTTCTCCCCTTGGCCCGACCGACCGGCCGCCAGGCTGGTGAACTGCGAATACATGTTGAACATGAGCGCCATATGGGCGCCCTGTCTGCTCAGCTGCTCCTTTGCCAGGTCGGAGTTGCAGGCGAACGCCTGCTTGAGGTCGGACGTGTGTCTCTCGTCCTTCTCCCCCAGCAGCGTGGTGAAATGCTCAGCCGCCAACCGCCGGCCTCGCTCCTCCGCGGACTCGGCAGTCAGTTGGAGCCGCTCCTTCCCCTGCTGCTCCAACTCACGGCGAAGCTCCTCGCACACCTTCGCCTCCTTTTGCCGCTCGGCCTCCGCCAACTCCGCCCGGAGCTCCTTCTCCTTCAAGAGCACGGCCTGCTTCACCTGCTTCTCCGTGGCCCCCCGACAGTGTCAACAACGGAGACGGGTTAATCCGCGGAGACGGAGACGGGTCCGCTATTTCGTTGGCATCCGTCTACGACGTAGCCCGCCGAAGGCGGGCTTCGGCCCGGACCGTATCCGTGGGGATCCCGCCGAAGGCGGGATCCGGCTACGTCGTAGCCCGCCGAAGGCGGGCTTCGGCCCGGACCGTATCCGTATCCGTCGAAGACGCCCCGGTTCCTTTGTTGACACTGCTGCTGAGGCATCTCATTTGATTGGAGAGGACCAACCAAGAAGGGGGGTTGTATCGTACTAAATTGTTTTGAAGTCAGAGTTATGTAGTTACATATACATGGTCCATTGACCATTGTTAGTGAATATTGATGTGTAAGACTAAAAGAAGCGTTTTTCTTTTGGTACAGCGCCGATCATCTGCAAAATACTTTAGTGAATATCATCACGTGTAGTGAGTATCATTATTTGCAGTGAATATCATTTATCTACTGTGAATAGCATCATCTGCCGACAGCAGACTGCAAGAAATATCGTCATCTACGGTGAACGACGCCATACCTGTACTCTACGGTGAATAATTAATATATAGCATAGGCAAAGAAGTCTTAAACAACGAATCCTTACCAATCTCTTAAATAATCCTTACCAAACTCTTAGATAATCCGCCTATATTATAATATTGATACATCATCCGATCATCGCAAGACCCCCTCATGATAATATATACAGTACCGTACGCTGATTATTTCAAGGTTGGGCTTGCGCGGGGGTGCGTGCTACGTGCAAAAACTTTTGAAAAACTTGTTATTCGATAAAGATGTCCCCTAGACCTATGTGAACGCATTGCGCACTTCAGGGATGAAATTGGTCACGATATGGGAAAGTTATGGTCGATACCGCTCGGGTTTCGCCCATACTTAACCATACCTAAGCGCATACTTAAATCGCCTATATCTCGCGATCTAGAATCTGGAATCTTTTTGCATGAAGCGCCCTCGCGCAAGCCCAACCTTGATTTGCGTTGCACATTAACTTTATTTATGAAATAACATCTCATGAGGCTCCGAAAAATGCTCGTATCCAAGGGATCCGGTGAAAGGCAGGATCCGGCTACGTCGTAGCCCGCCGAAGGCGGGCTTCGGCCCGGACCGTATCCGTAGGGATCCCGCCGAAGGCGGGATCCGGCTACGTCGTAGCCCGCCGAAGGCGGGCTCCGTCGAAGCCGGTCCGGCTCCGTTGTTGACACTGCACCCCGAGCTGGAGTGGCTCCCCCGAGCGCCCTCTCCAAACTCCGCGCCTTCTCCTCCGCATGCTTCACCTTCAGCTCGGTCAGGCGGAGCTTCTCGGCGTACTTCTTCTCCGCATGCTCCTCCACTTTCACCTGCTTCGCCTTTTCCTCCTCCGCTGCGAGCTTCTCCTCCCGCTGCCGCTTGTGGCCGCTCACGCTCTTCGCCCTCGTCTTCTGCGCGCTCTTGGCCTTCTGCTCCTCAGCCTTCGGGAAGTCGCATGCGTCTTCCTGGTTGCCCGACCACTTGAAGGTGATCACCTCCCTGATCATACCCTTTTGCAGGGTCTTGGTGGTCAGCGCCCCACCTTTTCCCCCACCGCCAGCCCCCTCGCGGCTGACCTGCGCCACGGTCATCTTGGCCGCATCCCGCGTCCGCTGAATGATGACGCCCATTGCCTGAGAAAAGGCGTACTGGAACGCCATCAAGCTGCGCTTTTCCTTCTCCAGGTCAGCCTGCGTCAAGGCAATCTGATGTCCCTGGGAGCTTATGCTGCTGCTGCTGCTGCTGCGGGGGTGAAGGGCCATGAACTTCTCGTCCCTCACCAGCAGTGCCTCCGCGCGGCTTCCCAGTGGCAATTGCAGCACCTGGAAGTCCCACCCCTCGAACCCCGAGCTGTTTTGCAGGAACACCAGGCCCTGCGCCTGGCCGCCGTTGGTGCGCAGCACATACCCCAGGCGCAGCACCCCACCGTGCGCCATGGGCAGGTTTTCGTAGTCCTCTTTCAGGAGCACGGGCATTCCCGTGCAGACCAGGCCCGATGTCCTGTCGGGGTAGAGCACGTCCGCCCCCCGAACACCTGCAGCTTGATGCCCGTGTCCATAAGGCCGCTCTTCGGCCCGTAAAACCGGGTGACGAAATTCCCCTTCATGGGAATGCCCGCTTTCGTCACCGGCTGCAGCTCCGCCCTGGGCACCGTCTTGAGGGCGCCCGTCTCCATCACGCCGACCTCCACCTTCTCCTCCGTGGCAGAAGACTGGAGGATGACGACTTCGGAGCCCAACATTGCGCAGCCCCCGTCGAAGATGACGTTGTAGTCGACGCCCAAGAGGTTGGCAACGTCCTCGACTTCGAAGCGCCTGCTTCGCTGGCGAGCTGCGTACTCCTCTACTCCACCGTAAACTCCGTCAGGTTGTACACGGGCACATCCGATGACCTATCCACGTACGAAGGTGCCCCCCGACGGACGTTCGGCCCCAGCTGTACGGCGTTCGACGGAATCGTCGGCCAGGAACAGCCAGGTTAGGCTTCCCCAAAGTGGAAAACCCCACGCCGGAACATTAATACCTCATATGCCTGCCCTACAAAAAGGGACTCCCTTCGTTGCACCACCCCGCATGTGAGAACCCGGAAATATCCCCACTGGGTACCCTGGAGTGAAGCAAAAAATAAAGGAGAGTTCTGTGCCGTCGTCATGCGGGCTCTGCAGATCAGCCCCGGGCAGCGTCAGCAACGCAGACATCCCACCTGACAAGATGTTTGACACCACGAAGGAATTTGAAACTGTTCCAGAAGTAACGCCATTGGAACATCGAGATGGCCAAGCACTTCCCCCAACCAGGATCGAGCACATCTGTACCGGGAGGTACGAGCAGAGGGGCGGTTTGCATGCTACAGAGATCTGGTTGCATGCTGCCGACGAGTGGTTGCATGCTACAGATGCCTGGTTGCATGCTTCCGATGAGGCGTTGCATGCTAAAGAGGCCTGGCTGCATGCTACCAATGGGTGGTTGCATGCTGCAGAGGCCTGGTTGCGCATGCTGCGTATGCCTGGTTGCATGCTACAGATGCTAGGTTGCATGCTACAGATGCCAGGTTGCATGCTTCCGATGCCTGGTTGCATGCTTCGATGAACCTGTGCGTGCTCACAGATCCACAGTTGCATGCTACAGATGTCGGGTTGCATGCTACAGATGTCAGGTTGCATGCTACAGAGGCCAGGTTGCATGCTACAGAGGCCAGGTTGCATGCTACAGATGCCAGGTTGCATGCTTCCGATGCCTGGTTGCATGCTTCCGACGCGTGGTTGCATGCTGCAGAGGCCTGGTTGCATGCTACAGAGGCCTGGTTGCATGCTACAGAGGCCTGGTTGCATGCTATAGAGGCCAGGTTGCATGCTACCGATGTGTGGCTGCATGCCGCAGACGCCCGGTTGCATGCCTGGTTGCATGCCAGGTTGCACGCCAGGTTGCATGCCAGGTTGCATGCTGGTGACGGGTGGTTGCATGCTGCAAGGGCCTTGTTGCATGCCGGTCACAGGTGTATGGCACATTCGCGAATAATGGGGAAGAAATGATTGATGACAAGGCAGATTTCAGGAGAAGATCTGCAATGACAATAATTATATTGATGATCTGGTAGATTCCAGAAAAAGATCTGCAATGGCAATATTAATACAAGAGTATCATGATCTGTCTGATGATTGGTGAGGAGTACCAGAATCAGGCATATATGTGCACGTGATTGGTCGATGGCAGATGTCAATCCAGGAATCCTGCTAGTGATTGCTAGAGAGCAACATGTTGAAAGGGAAGCTTGGAAAAGTGGGCCTCAGTTAGTGTTGATCAACAGAAATTAAGGACAAATTTTACATGTTAACAGTGCTAGGCTGTATGCCAAGACTATACATAAGGATATAAATGTATTAGGTTTGAGACCAGACATTATATCGGACAAGTGATTGTAATTCTAGGCCAGAAGCCAGAGTTTGTCATGAAATAAAACAGTGGAATATAAGACTGTGAAGTTAATATTACACAACCAAAAACAGCAAATAAGATAGAAAGAAAGAAAGAAAGAAAGAAAGAAAGAAAGAAAGAAAGAAAGAAAGAAAGAAAGAAAGAAAGAAAGAAAGAAAGAAAGAAAGAAAGAAAGAAAGAAAGAGAGAGAAAGAAAGAAAGAAAGAAAGAAAGAAAGAAAGAAAATAAATAAATAAATAAAGGAAAATAAAGAAAATAAATATGTTTAAGTTATCGAGTGTTCCTGTAATAAATTGGGCCGCCCACGCTTTGACCCTTCGGGGACATCACACAAATACCTCCCTAGTGTCTATTACCCGACGTTAGGTTGGGTTAACCCAACTTAGCTTAAGAGCACGTGGGGGCTTCCTCGAAGCTCCTGTGAAATTTTGGAGACCTGTGTTGGCAAGTTCTCGAGCTGCTCTTTCTTTGATGTCGTGTCAAAATTTTGATCCGAGCTCATCTCGACCCTCAAAATATGCGTTGAAGTGGCATGGGTATTTGTCATTTTTGTAAAGTTGGGTTAAACCAACTTAGCTTCAAAAGCACGTGGGGGCTTCCTCGAAGCGCCTATGAAAATTTGGAGACCTATGTTGGCACGTTCTCGAGTTGCTTTTTCGCTAATGTCGTGTCAAAATTTTGATTCGAGGTCATCTTGACCCTCAAAATATGCATTGAAGAAGCATGGGTATTAAAAACCCCCAAAATTCCTTGAAAATACCACACAGTTTTGCACCCCTTTGCATATTTACCCATTTTTCTCACCGATCAAATGGATTTGCCGTACTCAAAAGAAATACGCGATACGTTGGAAAGAAAAAGTGTGGGGATGAACCGAGTTACTTCTCAATATATTATCGCGCACCAGCTTCAAGATCTCCTTAAAGCCGGTCTGGAAGTCAAACGGAAATACGTTTTTGTTGATGAAGTCGAAGCCCGATGAAAACGTGCAGTCGCTGGGAAGGCCTGTGTCTAAAAAGTCCGGGTAAAGAAGGGACACATGTACGATCTCGTCCAAGCTTACATCGTATTCAAAACTTGATGGGAAAATGGTGCGGTCGCTGGCTGCAGACATAAGAGCCTGCGGATCTTTAACTTGATAAAGAAGACGAACTTCTTCTGGGCCCCAACACCAATAGACTCGAGCGATGTAGCTGCGATTCGCAACGACTTTACCTGTAGGCGGAAAAACAAAAATAGGTTTACTATGCTTGCGTGAGAAGGAAAGACGACAATAGCATGCTCTTACTGCGCTGACAAAGGCGAGCTGAATGGAGAAACGCACAAGGAGAATAAACTTTGAAGACCACTCCATAATAGTTGTCGGTGAAGTTACTAGGAGACTGTATTTCAACGAGATTCCCGACTGCTATTGTCCGGCATGCTAACGTTGTTGCTCGATTCTGAGTCGAGCGTGAAGTAGCTGTAACAGCGGACACGGTGAAACCGTTTGAAGTAGTCGGCTGCCAAGAACGAAGCGTTGGGATGGCTGATTTTTTGCGTCCTCTTTTTAAAACTCCGCCTCTTACTTGTCATTCCGGGCTCAGAACTAGGGCCGACAACGGGATGGCAAAGCGTTGATGCCAACACATTTGAAAACATAGAAAAATGTGCTCTGAGAGATAGGGGAAGCTCTTCATTTTCTCTCAATATACTGTAGATAACCGCGGAAACCTCGTCAGGGCTATGCTCCGAACAAATTGTCTGGAATATGCGCTTTCGGCTGTCAGAATTCATTTTCTCTTATATTCCTGTCAGGCAAACGAAAGAGGGTGCACGGTTTGGACACAACACGGATTCTTAAACTATCAGCAGTTGAGTTCACTCGACTGATGTGGAGGCGGACGCAGATTCGAGATTGAGGATTGGCGATGCGTATGTGCCGTTCGATGTCTAACGAGATCGTTCGCTGGATTCCCAAGTATCGTTGCTTATAATGACGTGTCGCAATGTGCAGGGACGAGTCCCGAAAAGCGACTTCCAAGGTCACTGCAATAAGTATAATAATTGCCTTTTCATATGCCATCAATGCATTTTCGTTGCCGCCCGATCTCATTTGCCTTCATCTTACGTTCTCAGTTCGATCTGAATGGATATGGATTCCGTAGGCTGGAGACATGACATGCGCCAAAAATTGGCGTTTTGGCACTTTGGCCCCACTGTAGGAGCGACAGCGACATGACAATGACACGAATGACTGTGGCACTTTCTAGCGGTCGAAATTTTTGTTGGGTCAGAAAGTGGTGAGCAGCCTTGGCAGCAGACTGTCAGAGCAGTGGCGAAGGTGATGGTAACGATGAAGAGGACGATGACTGCCCAGGCATGGAGTCTGGTGATGCATGACAGCGATGAGGACGACGACTGCCCAGGCATGGAGTCGGGGGATGACAGCGACGAAGAAGAGATTCCCCTGGACGAGATGCCGGAGGACGTAGTGGACCAACCCAGGAAGAGGAGAACCACTGTGCGTGTCACCGCTGCAGCAGCCATGATGCAGGAGAGCTTCGGGGTGACGGACTTCAGTGGGAAGGGCGAGTTGCACGCCGGAACCATGGAGGCCGAAGCCTACGAGCTGCTGAAGAAGAGGATGCTCAGTGGTCTTACAGAAGAGCAGCTCACTGCCATGGCGCAGGTCCAGCCCGTGTGCAAGCTCCTGAACGAGACATTGGCGCAAGGCATGGCCCTCGTAGCCTCTGGTGGGTTGCTCATGTTGTACAAGGCCCTGCTCCTGGACACCGGGGCCAACTGCAACATCATCCCCATAAGGACGGTCAACCGGCTTGGTCTGACCATCTTTGATGCGGAGACAGGGGCCAGAGTGGCCAGGTGCGACGGCAGTCCCGCGGAGTTCACCAAGTACTGCTATGTGGACGTGATCCTCGCCGCAGGCACCCCTTACATGACTCTGCATCGACTTCACGCCTTCGTCACGTACACCAATGACACCACGTGGGACTTCCTGGTGGGTACGGGACCCTTGAAGAACGCCCTCAAGCTGACCATCGACCTTTACAGGGGTATCGCCACCTCTGAGGCCGCGGTGTCACTGGGCATGAGGGAGAAGGTCACACTGCCGTTGATCGAGTTGACGCCGCCTGCTGATGCGAGGAGCAAGCGGAACGAAGACCCCAGAGTGTGCTTGGCAACCGAGATCTTTGACGACAATGCCGCGCCAGAGCGTTCCCTTGCCTCTGCCTTTGATGGCTGTTCTCCACCTCCACGCGGAGCTGTGCTTCCTGACACAAGGGGAGAAGATCGTTTGGCCCTCACAGGGGAAAGGTGTGCACCTGGACCATGTGCGTTTTTACGAAATCACCCCGAGCTGGTGGATAGCCTGGCATCATTTCTAGAAGAGCTCAGGCTGAAAAGGTTCAACCAAGAGGAGAAGGAGATGCTGGAGGCACGCTGCCAGTCCATGGTGGAAGCGGGCATCCTGCGACCCAGCGCGCTTATGCAAGTAGAGCTCTCTGGACGGGTCAGCCTGCGCGCCGAGAACTCAATGTTCGAACCACCTGCTCCCGGCACGTCCATAACGGGCCAGATGTTGGGCCTGCTGCAAGCGACGTCACGCAGCCAGCGGGAAGCCAACGTGGCAACCAGGAGTGAGTGGTCCGGCGCTGAAGAGCCGACCGATGCGGTGCCCATCGCGCCAGCTGGTCTGACTACAACCCAGACAGACCCTCGCTATCCAGACCTCACGCAGGAGCAAGAGGCTAGAAGTGAAACTGAGTACAAGTTGGCCAGTGCGCAACCGTGGGCAGGCATGGCAGTGAACCCTTGGGACTATCGAGACAACGAAAGTAGCTGGGCTCAACAGCGCCTGTATGTCGACCGTACTGGCTACGCGCGCTTGTGCACACTCTGCGAAGATGGCGAAGGAGGCGAACCAGACGCAGGTTTCGTACAGGTCAAGTTTCTACGCTGTGGAGAAGTGAAGTACATCCTGGAGTCAGAGCTGCTGTGGCCCGACTTCACGCTGGTGGACCAGAGGGTTGACAAGGAGACGAAGGTACCCTCGGAGACCTGGGCCACGCGGGCGAGTTACAGGAGGGACAGCGACCAGGTCGCGCTTCCTGACTGTGGGGCACATCGAGAAGCTGGGCGACACACCATGGCGGACGTTCAAGAGGCGCTCAACGCCCAGCAGGTGTACCCCACAGGAGTCGTAACTGGCAAACTCATGTGGGACAAGATGGCACATCAGTTCTGCGTGCTCAGTGACCAGACTCGCGTCCAGTGGGAACTCATGGAGAGCATGGTGCGTCACACCATGGCTGGCGCTTCCAGCATGAGCCCCATGGGGAAGGTGACTGGAGAATTACAGTTGCCTTTCTACTACGAGAAGGACCAGTGCTGGCAATTTCAACACCTGAAGTACGTACAGAAGGTTGACGTTGCTGACCTCCGAGCTCGCCTTAAGGTGAGGTACGATGAGGAGGCAGCTGGTGCGCGAGTCATCCCGTTGCTTACGCTGTCAGATGCAGCTGGCAAGGTGGGGAAGTTCTACCCGGTGACGGATGGAATCGGTGGAGACGGTGAGGTGTTCAGCACAAACGCCGCCGCCGTGGAGTACTTGCACTTAGGGGACGGCAGGGTGATGCTCGCTGCGTGCAAGACTGAGGAGGGAGCACGTGACGAGCTTGCCAGCTACGGGACTAGGCGAGCCCCACCGCCAAGGCCTACATTACGCACATCCAAGACTGTCAACCAGGGAGGAGCAGGGCCATCTGGGTCTGCGCCGACGCCATCCTCGGGGCCATTACGCCTGAGGCATCAGACATGGCCCAATGGAACTTTTGACCCTCGGAAGCTGGATTACCACCCGTCGGTGTTCCAGGGCACTTACGAGCCGGAGTCGGAGACCGAAAGCAGAGACACCGCTCGGGAGTCCGAATGGCTGAGCCCAGAGGAGATCGCAGAGTTCGCGGCGCTGGATGGACAGACGGTTTTCCTCATCCAGTACCGTTGCTTCAAGGGCAAGATCGAGTTCCAGCTCGGGAGGCCCTACGCAGAGCGGGGGAAAGGCTTGCACACGTGCGAACTCAGCAAGCAGACGATGCACAAGTACTCCTCCTCGGCGGCCGTGGGGCAACGAGGTGAGTGTTTGCCGCTGGGTGGCCAGTCAAGGGGCTGCACTGGAGGGCTCCTTGGCGCCATACAGACGCACGTGGAGCACCTCGGCACGAGCAAGGAGCTGGTGGAGATAGCCACAGGTCATCTGGTCGACGGCCCACGACAGGGCACACTGCGTGTGCTCAAGACGCGAGCCAACTCCCGTGCCAAGGCCGTGTACTACCTTTGCGAAGACCATCGTTACTACCGCGCACGTGGATCCTACGGGGTCGTATTCGCCTTGGAGTACCTCTCCTCCGGGACGCGCAAGTTCGACAGCTGCAGCTGGGTAACATGGGACAAGGTGGCCGTGATGCACAGGGAGCCATTGTACAAGCTTGCGTCCCTCGTGGGGCCCGCGCTGCTGGCTGACGCGCGACGAGCTGAGGTGCACGCGCAGCTGGTCAACGACTTCGAGCGTTGCTTGGACCCCTCCGTGGAGGATGACGACTCCCAATACAGACAGATAGAAGAGTATGAGGAGGTGACAGCGCTTCGGGGCGCACGCCCAACCTCGCAGCTGGTGCGGGTGTGGGCTCCAGCCCGCGCTACGCGGCAACGCTGTCGCCTCAGTCAGAGCGTTCTGGTTCGGAGGAGCAAGACGGAGGGCGGATCGGCGAGGGGTTGGTTGATTTGGCTGCCGACCAGGCACAGGTACGCGCCGAGATCGAGGCGAACGCAGCCAGCATCGCAGGGTCAGACGCGCGCATCGCGGCGCTCCAGGAGCAGATAAGAGTGCACACGGAATTCATCAGAGGGTACGAGGAGCGTACTCCCACTACTCGACCATCTGCAAGAATTAGCACATGTGGCTCCGACGACCCTGGCCTGAACGGTCGCCATGGTTCTCAGGCGCAACCCGCGCAAGAGCGCTGCACTGAACAGGCGCGTGGTAGGCTGCGTGCCGAGGGCCTGGAGGTCAACTTTGCGCAGCGACCCGAGCACCACACGGTCGATGACATCTTGAGGTCACCGACAGGGTCCGTCTGCTCGCGGCAGACCGAGGTGCTGCTTCCAGCTGGACAGGACCAAGAGGCCACCGCAGACGTGCCGTCACCAGTACTTGGCGCTACAGCACGTGACAGCCCGGCGCAGCCCTGGGAACGCGTGTCAAGCGCCGAGGTCCAGCGAGATGGCCATCGTGAGGTACACCAGCAGGACCTGACCGATGGGCTCTCACCGCAGTGCTCACCGCGAGCTGGCCAGCGCAGGAGAAGATCACCAAGCCCAAGGGGGGATGCCAGACGTCCTGGCGCCGCTCGCAGAGAGAGCCCGGGCTGGAGCGCGCCGCGTGCTTCAGCCTCGGAGCTGACTTATGATGAGATATGGGACCAGCGGAGGAGGGACAGCGCGCTGGGGCCTTTTCAATGGGGCGCCGGGACCGCTGCAGCTCGGCGCGCCCATTATTGAGAAACAGCCCCGGCGTACAGCCGGGTACACAGCCCGCCGCTGAGCGGTGGGCGAGGCACGCTCAGGTGTGCTTCTTATTCGTGGGGGTGTTCGCGCGCTTGCAATGGCCGCAGCTGCCGCACTTCGCGGTGATGGTTATGTGGATGGTGATGGAGACGATCAGGTGCCTTGGCGCGATGGCCGCGGTCTGGATGTGCCGTGCAGGTGTGCATCGCAGAGTAATGGCGCGCGTATTGTGGGCCGTGCGTACCGCGCCGCTGCAGCCATGGGGGCACCCACGTCTACACCTTCGTGTGCTGTCAGAGATGGCGAGGCACCTGTTGTTGCTGAGCACAGTTGCCTGTGAGGTGGCTGGATTGCACCATGCCCAGCGCGGGCTGTGGTGCGTGCCGTTGCTCCGGCTTGCGCTTGCCGTGCTCGCCGCGCGCTTCGTGGGCACGGTCAGTGCGCTGGGGTGCAGCTTGATGGTCGCAGTACACGTTGGGAGACATGGCCTGCCGGGCTTCTGCTTGGTGCGCGTTCCTATGTTTGCCGCGCTTCGTACTCGGACGAGCCACACGCTGGGGATCGTGCAGCGAGTCACTGCGGCAGGTCCTGCCACGCTGGCGGCCATCCCGCGCCGCATGCAGAAGCCGCGTTTTGCTGCCCGGCTGCGGCGCCTGCGGCTCGTGACCACTTGCTACCGCGTAGCTCATTACGCCTACGTGGCGTTGGTCCTGGCGCTTGTGATCCACATGTCGGCCACAGGAGGTTTGGGCAGTGTGCAAGGGGGGTGGAGGATGCTGACTTGCATACTGACCCTTCACCCTCCAGTCAAACCAGTGGGGACTGGCAGAATTTTGAAACTTTTGTTGCTATTCGTGGTCTCCGTTTGGATGGCCGCCGTGGCCCCTGAGGAGTTGCGAGGCATGCCCACTGCGGGTTCGCGCTCTGAACCGCTGAGCAGGTCTTCCAGGACCGCCTGGGAGGACCAGAGATCCTCGCGTCAATGGGACACTGGGTGGGAAGCCATGGTGGCCGAACGAGACGAGGTGCTTCCGCACACAGTCCTGGACGCGTTGCAGCCAGGGGGCACGACCAGAGTCACCAAAGACGAGGCCGCGTGGCTGGACACCGAGCTCAATGCCACCTTCGGGGGGCATCCTGAGTTCACTGAGGAGAACTGGGAGGAGATGCGCAACGTGGTGAGGAGGTGCAGCTATTGCTTTGCCAACAAACCACAGGACATCAAGGGCTACCATGGAGGAGCAGCACATGCAACCTTCGCCATCCCATTCAAGGACGAGACCAAGGTGGCTTACCAGCGACCGAGGAAATACAGCCCAGGGGAGCAGGAGATCATTGATCTGCACTGCAAGGAGCTACTGGAGTACGGCTTCATCGAGCCGGCTTCGCAGCACTGTAGACACGCCAGCAACGTGGTGGTCGCGGGGAAGAAGGACCATGGCACTGGACAGTGGACCTCAACGCGCTTCTGTGTCGACCTACGGAACACGAACCGGTTGTCGCTGAAGGACAATACGCTGCCTCACCGTCCAGAAGAGCTCTATCAGCGCGTGGCGAAAGCCAAGTTCAAGACCACTCTGGACGCGACCAAGGCGTTCCACCAGATTCCCATGACCACCGAGGAGGACAGGGACAAGACAGCGTTCTGGTGGGGCAATCAGCTCTATCGGTACACTTCCATGCCATTTGGAGCAGCTGGAGCGACCGCTGCCTTCATCAGGATCATGGACTACGAGTTGCGCCACCTGCAGCACTGTACGGTGGCGTACGTTGACGACGTGTGCATACACTCAGACACTGCTGAGCAGCACATCAAGGATGTAGAGGCCGTGCTTCGCACCTTGGGGGATGCAGGGATCCGACTGCACTCGGGCAAGTCAACCTTCGGGTCGGCCACCGTGGACTTCTTGGGCTACCGCATTGGCCACAACACCATTGGTGCGCAAGACATCAAATGTAAGGCCATTCAGGAGTTGCCTAAGCCCGAGGACAAGACTGGGGTGCGCTCCATTCTCGGGCTCATGAACTACTACAAGGGCTTGGTGGGGGAACCCATGGGACCCAATTACTCAGAGATGGCTCGACCGCTGAACGACTTGCTCAGGAAGGATGTGTTGGACATCAAAGAAGCTTGGGGGAAAGAGCAGGACCAGGCGTTGCAGGCACTGAAGGATGCTCTATGTTCGGGGAGGTGTTTGAAGCCCATCGATTACAGTAAGCCCATCTTCCTCTACACGGACTGGAGCAACCATGGCATTGGTGCAGTGCTGGGCCAGAAGGACGAGAACGGCGTAGAGCACATCTGCGTGGTGATCAGTCGCTCGTTATCAAAGACTGAGAGGCAGTATGCGAGCTTCCAGGGAGAGATGCTGGCAGTGGTGTGGGCAATCCGCACCTTGCGCCAGTATCTCCACGGGATCCACTTCACGCTGATCACCGACCATTCGCCACTCACGACCCTCATGGAAAAGGGGGACTTGCAGGGCCACCACCTGCGCTGGGCCATCAGTCTGCAGGAGTTTGAGTTCACGGTCCAGTATCGACCGGGTCCTAAGAACGAGAACGCGGATGTACCGTCCAGGTACCCGTTGCCCAGCACAGCAGACGAAACTGGCGCCCGCTTGGACCGAGAAGGGGACCGTGCACGGGAAGCGGGGCACGCCGAGATGCTGACGCGCTGCTTCGCAGATGCCATCTGCTTAGAAGTGACCAAGGAGCCACCGCTTGGATCAGAGGTGAGCCCCGAGGCTCAGGTGGCCAACTACTGCGGGAAGCTGGCCATGGATCAGCTGGGGACCAGTACAATCCATCGACTATTTGATGTACACTACCAAGAGGAGTTGGAGTGCAACAGGGGGGGTCATGTTTGACACTGACCACCCAGAGGTGGCTAGGTGCTCGGGCAGGCTGACGCGAGTCGCCTGGGATGCCCTCAGCCAGGTCCAGCCGGTCAGGGGCATGCATTCTGGAGGCTCCCCAGCGATCTACGGTGACGAGACCATGGAGGGTGGCAAACTCAAGGTGCCAAAGAAGATCGACACGAGAGTGATGGACAAGAGCTTCTTTCGAGAGGCCAGAGAAGAGGGCGTGGTCTGTTATGAGCCCTGTGGGGGCTTGTGTGCTGGGCTAGAAATGCTTTTGCGCTGTGGCGTCAAGGTCAACAAGTACCTCTACCAGGACACCTCGGAGTCCAGCCAGGCAGTAGCCAGGGCAAGGTGCTTGGCGCTCAGTCGTCGACATCCTGACTTGTGTCACGCTGGTGCGATCCACCTAGAGCAGCTCCCCAGCAACATCGAGGACACCAGTCTCGTGCATGCGGGGGCATTGAGCGGAGAGCAATGGATCATGGTGTGTGGGTATCCATGTCAGGACCTGTCACCAGCCGGCAAGCTAGCCGGTTTGGAGGGCAAGCACAGCAGGCTGTTCTATCAGGCAGTGCGGATTCTTTCAACGCTGCAGCAGCTGCAGCCTCAGCGACCGCCAGCGTATGTGCTAGAGAATGTCTCCCCGTTATCGCACCGGGAGAACTCGAGGATCAGGAAGGAAGTGTTCCCCATCATCAATAGTGTGGTGGGCCAGCCGGTGTCCTTCGACGCGGCGCGCGCGGGATCATACGCGCATCGCCTACGAGCATATTGGAGCAATCTGTTTCAGAATCATCAGTTCAATCTGGTAATGGAGGGGGTGAGCAGGCCGCCGGACAGATACGTGTGTGACATCTTGCAGCGAGGCTGGAAGCCACGCAAGGTAGTCACTGGAGACGGGAAGCCTCACTACACCGTCAATGTCGTGTAAGAGCCCATGCGGGTGCTGCCGACCATCTTGGCAACGCAGAACTCTCGGGCTTTTCGTGCACCTCGTGCAGGCACTGTGGTAAGGAAGGAAGATGTTGAGGAGAAAGGAGAAAGCAGAGAAGTCAACCTGGACGAGAAAGCTATTGCCATGGGGTACAATGCGAGCGAGCTACGCATGGCGCATGGCATGAGAGATGAAGAGTTGGCAAGTATACTTGGTCTCGCCATGGATCGCCGAGCAATGGAGCTGTTATATGCGGTTGCTGAGGTCAGCACAACCAAGCTGCCAAAGAGTCAGGAGACCGAGGAGGAGGAGCGTGGCGCGTTGGCCGCCATCCCCATTGTGAAGTCTGCCGAGGTGGCTACCACTTCTGGAGTTGCAACGGAGCCAGTGCGGGCACGAGTGGCAGAGTGGATCACCAGTTCCAACGACTACACTCAGCAAGTCGCGCGACGCCTTAGCCATCAGGACTGGGAGGAGCGGCTGCAACACATGTGCAGTCAAGGACAGAAAGGCACTCAGGGACTCGGTACAGCCGACACCGTTCCACGCCGCAGGCAATGGAAGCTTGCCTCCATGAAGCTCGCGGGCTATGAGGCACGTCATCGCCAAGCCTTTTCAGGACCTGGGAGCAAGCCAGTGGAGGTAAGCTCAGCTCCAGAATGGGCACCAATGGTGAAGGAGAAAGACATGAGGCTGCCCAGACTGCCTGATACGACGAGAATGGTTGCCATGGTAGCCAGTGTGACCCACCAGGAGTCACTTCGGGAGAAATACCCTGACATACACGAGGATGAGCTATGCCTCGCGTGGATAAAGACCGGAGGAAGAGTGGAGGTGCCCAAGGAGGAGTACCACAGAGTGAGGAAGAGAGCAGCTCGTCATCGCTGGGACGAACTCATGGGCGAGCTGTACATGATTACTGTCAGTGGCAAGGAGCTTCTAGTGCCCAAGCCCTGTGACAGAATTCAGCTGGTGCGCGAGCATCACGAGAGAACTGGCCATTGGGGCATCAGGCGAACGCTGAACCTGTTGTGGCAACGCCATTACTGGGTGGGCATGAAACAGGAGGTGCGAGCAGTGGTCACTCAATGCCAAACTTGTCAGAGAGTGAAGACGCATTACGCACGAGAGGAGGCGATGCTTACGCCGCTGGAGATCAAATCCTTCATGTATCGCTGGTCCCTGGATTTAGCCTGGCCAACGAAGCGCGTCACGAAAGCTGGCAACCAGCGCGTCTTGGTCATGACCGAGCACTACACGCGCTTTGTCGTGTGTGTTCCGATCCGTGACAAGGAAGCGTCCACCATCGCCAGTGTATTTCGTAGTCACGTTCTGTCAGTATTTGGGGCGCCGGCGGAATGCCTTGTGGATGGAGGTTCAGAATTCGAAGGTGAGTTCGCGGCACTATGCAGGCAGTGTCTCATCGACCGGAGGGTGACTTCACCTAGTTCCCCGGAGAGCAATGGCTTAACGGAGAGAGTGGTGCGTACTCTCAAGTTCTGTTTCAAGAAGATGGCCCTCGACAAGGGCCTGGACTTCGAGTGGGATGAGATGCTCTGGTCGCTCGTGCTCAGTTACAACGCGGCCAAGCAACAGTCGACTGGGGTGGCACCGTTCACGCTGCTGTTCGCTCAGGAAGCTACCGTGCCACCAGACCTTCGCGCTCGACCCGAGTTAGACTTTGAGAAGCAAGAGGCGAGGACGTTGGCTGAGGACTTGCTGCAGCGAGCAGCCATCGTAAAGAAGCTCATGGTGCACGCAGGGTGCAACCTGGAGATCGCTCAACATCGCGACACCTTGCGATACGAGCACAGGAGGAGTGGCAGCTACGAGCCAAAGCCGCACCAGTTTAAAGCAGGCGATTTCGTGTACATAAGACAACAGCCGCGCTCTGGCATGGAGGTGGCCACCAAGCCAGCTATCTTGAAGTTGGTTAAGGTGCAGAAGGACGGGGTGGTAATCCTGGAGGACAGCACGAAGTTGCGGGAGAAGAGCACAGTACAGAGCATCGCACCGTGTCATCTACAGGTGAAGGATCAATACGACTGCAGCGCAGCTATCCCTAGCAAGCATCTCGCATGCGAGGTGTGCAGGAGAACAGATGGGGAGGCAGCAATGCTGCTGTGTGACACCTGTAATCGTGGCTTCCACATCTGGTGCCTGGAGCCAGCGCTGCATGAAGTGCCTGAAGGAGACTGGCAGTGCCCCAAATGCTTGGGCGTGGTCACAGTGGCAGCTGCCGCCGTGGTGAGTACGTCCATTGTGGAGAAGATGGCTGCTATGGAACTGCAGTTGAGGGAGAAGCTGGGTACTGAGGCGGTATTATTGCCCGCAGATGTGGGTCCATGTCGAGCCGTGAGGCCGGGACGTGAACACCCATGGCAGGCGCTCACATCGCGACAGATGCTCAAAAAAGACGGGAGCATGGGGGATCTCCCTGACAGGGTAGCATGGGGGAATCAGGAAGAGCTCAGCAGAGTGATCACGGACGTGATGCCAGGATTTTGGCACGAGGGTCATCGTACTATCCTGAGTCGGAAATGTTCAGAGCAGCACACTCGCGCGAGGAGCCTGCGAAAGGCAGCCACGGTGCAGGCCATGAGCCCGGAGGAGGTACAGAAGAGGGGCGATGTCACGCAGTTGAGCAGAGCCCAAGTGAAGATTGCCAGTCAATTAAACTGGGGCTTAGAGCTGGTAATGACAGTTCCCCAGGAGGTCAGGCGTCTGGCACACGAGGTGACGTGGGAGAAGGTCACGCAGGTTTGGGATCCATGGGCTGGTACAGGTGTTATTGGCAAAGTAATGTCATTGGAATGGCCTCACCTGAAGTTTATGAACAACGATTGGAACCCGCAGTTGAAATGGCATGAAGCTCTCAATGCCTTGCAGCCGGGCAATTATCGTGCCTGGAAGGAGAAGTATGGGGTGTGTGATGCAGTGGTAACCTCACCCTGGTTCGCAGTGCTGGATATTGCGTTGCCACTGGCAGTGCTGGCTAGTAGAGTGGTGGCTTGCATTCATGTACCATCGCACTATATGACAGATATGACAGAGAGCAGGGCACAATACTTTCGCAAGTTATGCCATGCTGGACGCTTACATGTGATTGGACACTTGGAGCATGGGCCCATTGGTAGAAGATGTATGTGGGTCATGGTGTTTCGAAACCCTCTGACACGAGCAAGGATGCTACGAGGAGGAGAAGCTTCTGGAGTGGGTATGTTCACCTTCAGCATGGGCAAGTTCGCGTTGGACGGTGTGACAACAGAAGATGCTGAACAAGCTCTTATTTAATGTCTGTGCTACCAGTGGCAGCTACAGATGGGGGATGTTGAGAAAAAGAGCTTGTATAAGTTGTAGAGAAGTAGATATCAAAAATTTTGAGATTTTGTATGGTTGCAGTAAGAAGCTAGCTGTGCAGTCACATAAGACCATATATGCATTGCTGAGCTGGTGTTGTAGAAGTGCTGACAATAAGTAAGACTGTCTAGTAGTAGGACTAGGGAGTAGCGCTTTATGTGGACGCTTCGTGCATAAGTTCGCGACAGCTGTCACAAACCGCGGCTTATCGTGTACTTTAGCCGGGTTGTGACACTTGCTGTAGCAGTCTCTGTGACAAACGTATGACACGCGCAGTATGACACACGCGAGGAGTTGTGACAGTGACGAGATACTGAAATACGGATGGGTGTTACACTTGTTTGGAGATAGCGAGAATAAGTAGGGCGGCAGAGCAGGGTGAGGCAGACGCTCATTTTTGTTTTGCCTTCGTAACAGCGATTCCGAAAATAGGAAGCACTCGCTTAGACCGCGAAAACAGCAGTGTTATGATATAAGAGTTTATGATATATGGCATTCTTTTGCTTGTGAAGACATACATTTGTTGGACTTGTTCCTGTGTTAAGACGTCAGAACTGTCATCTACAGTCTTTTACATGTTGAGAAAAAGAGCTTGCATAAGTTGTAGAGAAGTAGATATCAAAAATTTTGAGATTTTGTATGGTTGCAGTAAGAAGCTAGCTGTGCAGTCACATAAGACCATATATGCATTGCTGAGCTGGTGTTGTAGAAGTGCTGACAATAAGTAAGACTGTCTAGTAGTAGGACTAGGGAGTAGCGCTTTATGTGGACGCTTCGTGCATAAGTTCGCGACACGCTCACTAGTTACAATTTTCGACGATGCCGCAGCTCGACATGCGACCACACCAGCCACTCCTACGGTTACGGCTACCCCGACTGCCCAGTCGGCAGGGGCACTGTTCCTCGACGCGGTCAAGCGTCTGGCGAAGGAATCCTTCGACGAGCGCGCCGCCAAGCTAGTCATCAAGAAGGTATACGACGACAAACATGGACGTTTTGATGGTACGGAATCAAACGTCAGCTCTGTTTTCGCCCGTCTGGTACTGGCATTACGGGACATTTTCGTCACTGAGGAGTCCGCGTTTTCCTCTTTGTTCGACCTGGAGGATGCCACCCTGCCCGTGCGCGCTGAGGCGAACAAGCTTTTATTTTCGACACTGGAATTTATCGTTGCTCCGGTGTCACCCGCGGCAGACTGGATGGAGTCTTCGGCGGAGGCACACCCGTTCGATGGGAAGCGGGTGTTGCTGGAGATCGCCAGAATGCTTCTGGACTCCGGCGGACCCTTCCAGGGCACCGCGGACCTTCTGGCCATCAAGATCAACCAGTTCGACCCGTCGCGGGCTATCGCGCCTTCAACGCCGCTCTTCGGTCCGCTCGACGGAAGAGTACCCTCGACGACATGGAGGTCAAGTCCTTGTTCATCAAGTCCCTCGACCCGGTTTTCTACGCCCCGGTCGTCAACCGGCTCCTGTTGCACGACCAACGTGCGTCGGAGTCCCTTGCCACCATTCAGCAATGGACGCGTGAGTGCTACGCGCAAAACGGGGCGGATTCGCACGTCCCGCCTGCTACGCGCACATTCTCCGCCCTCACCCTGGCTGGGCAGAACAGCGACGAGGACTACAAGACCGTCTTCAGCGAGCTCCGCGACCAGCTCTACGACGTGAAGAAGGAGATCAAGACCCTCCACAACCGTCTCGACGACACAAAAGGGCTACACGCCCCGCAACGACAAGAAGAACACCATCGGACGCGGTGGACATGGTGACGGCTTCCGCTTTGCAGCGAAGCCCCTCCCCGAGCATGGCAACTTCCCGCAGAACTTCCGTGGGAAGTCTTCGGGGAAAGTGGCTTTCCACAAGCCCACCGGTACGTTCGTTCCGTTGTGCCGACACCCGGCATGCTCCGCTACGGCGGAGAACCATTGGCATCGAGACTGCCCGAACGGCGGGCCACGCGGCCATGTTGGCGCACACGGTTTCAGCATTGCGGACAGCGAGAACGACGTGCTCGCCACGCTGTTCCAGAACGCCGTGGACGACAACGACGCCGCCCGATTCGACGCCGTTTGCTACATTGCGGACGGCAAGCCGGAGCTCTACGACACCGTCTCCGCCTTCTCCTTCGCTGCCGCCGAGGAGCAGGCGCCCGCCACCATCGACGAGTACCTGGGGTACCGCCGGCCCGCTGACACCCGCCTCGGGGTTTGCGCGGTTGGTGGTGCTTCAAACATCAACAGCTTCAAGGTCCATGCGGAGGTCCCTGACGACGCTCCGGTCGTGCCACCACCGTCGGCACCGCCCTCCGCTCCGCAGTCGGTGGTGTCCGACGAGGGGATGTACCCCGTCAGCGTGCTACACGCGCACGAGCCACACGCGACCTTCATGGACAAGCAAGTTCGCGTTCAACTTGGACGTCGCGGGAACGGAGCCGACCCTTGCCATGCACCACATGGGCCCCGTCCGCGCCCGTGGACTCCGTCTCCGTAACGACGGACGACTCCGAGGATGACGGCGAGTGTCTTCCGCCACCGAGACAGGCCTTGGGATGCGGCAGGCCGCCAATGGATTTCGGGTTCTCTGCCCTCACATCTCTCGCAGTCTGCCTGATGTTTGTTATTTGTGCGACTGCCGCGCCTTCGCGTGATCGCTCCGCGCCAACATCTTCAACAACAGGGCGCACCGGCGACGAGGTCGGTGGTGCTGGTGTGCTGACGCCCACAGCCATCCCGCCGGATCTCTACTGGCAACCGGAGGGCTGGTACCACAGCTGCTACCGAGCTACGTACGGGTACGGGTGGACGTGGCTCCCGGGCCCCCCGCAGCCACCTGAGGCAGCTCCGATTGTTACCGAGCCGCCCTCGCCGGGTGGTGCTCCGCCATCGCCGGACTACGAGCCACCCGCCTGGGGCGGTGGAACCGGAGATGAACTTTCTTCTTCAATTCAGCACAGGGCCGAACTGGTTGCACTCGGTGCAACTACCTGCAACGACATCGGCACATCTTCAATTCCCTCAATTTGCTCTACGCATGATTTGACAAACAGTGGTACCAGCTCTCCTGGGCGCTGTAACAGTGGCACCGGCTCTCCCGGGCACTTTCGACGTGGCTAGAGTTACGAGATTGAGATTAGCCTGCCTCCAGACTGTAATGCTGTTGGTTCAGGTTGCCCCAAGATGGGCTTAATTTAGGGTTTTAACTGTATCCGTATTCTGCAGTATGCCTCACTAGCTGCTAGTTTCGGGAGTTACCCTGCCAGAAAGGACAGGTTCTCCTGTAGGATGCTTATTTCCACCGAAGCTGAGTAGGTGTTTGTTTCAGTTCCGTGACCACCTAGTTTGCCAGTCACCACCCTAGGTGGTGTGCTGGAAGTGACGCCCCGACTGTCATTCCTATAGTTAGGGTGTATGACTGTCACCGGTCCCGGAACCCTAGACCCCGAACATATAACGGGAAGACTCGGTATTCTGCTTATCCGTTTATCTATTCTGATTACCACACACCGAATATACAGTCAAGTTGATATATTTATATATTCACCAAACTGTGGAACGCACAACCATCACCCAAATATTGCGCAAGTACGATGCAATATTTGGGTGATATGCCCTGTGGTGTGTTGGTTTCACGCTCACAACGCAACGTGAATTCGTTTGCGTCGTTTTCCATCCGGATACGAGGGACTTGAAATAACCCGACATGCCTTGTTCATCTTCGCGGAACGCGTGATGCAAGGCACATTGGGTGACTTCAAGAGTTGTCTCTACTTCGCAAAGCATAAAAGAATACAATATATCCTTTCACAGGCCCAAAATGTTCAGGACATGCAGGCGCAAAAATCATCAAGATTTCCAAGGCTAGGGTTTCCCTTAGGCCTGCGCGTTGACCATTTCCCCAGGTAGGTCCAAGGGTCGAAATCCATTTCCGAGAATTGTTTTAAAGAAATTTTAAAGTGCCGCACCCCACTGTATATCCTTAGCCGCGAGGAAATCTTCATTTGAGAAAGTTGACATCGACCTCGGTTTCCTCGTTTTGGAGATGGAGGTCCCGGAGCGCGGAGGCTTGCATCGGTGGAAAGCTGACTGACCATGACCTCGCGTCGCGTCGCGTCGCGTCGACCCCTAGTGCTACTCGACGTGTCACAGTACACGTACAGTACTGTAGAGTTCTCCCCTTTCAGGCTCACTTTTCAAATTACCTCCGGAGGCCTGAGACGCGACTTTGTAATCGTACTTGAGCTGCGTCCCGCTGAGCTGTCGAATTTTCAAGTACGATGGTGTACTTATGGATGAATCCAGCGGTTCCTGACCATCTCGTGGGGGTAATCGTAGTCTTTTTTGCGTCGATTGGACGGTGGACGCTTAATTGCATCGTACTTCCGCTGCGGGGGCACCAAAAGTACTTTGGCTGGATGAATCGATACAGTATCAGTACCCCCGCGGGACGCAGCTAGTAGTACGCATGGAAGACTCCTCGCTCATTGCTCATACTATCGTATGCCGCATGCGATCCATACAGTATTCGATACCTGGGGTACATCTTCGATACCTGGGGTTACACCTGGAGTTACACCTAGGGTATCGTGGGGTCGAGTGCCCCAACATCTGCCCTAAACCAGCTGTAGCGGCTATACGAACTTTCAATCCACGTGAACACGAACGGTGGAAACGAAAGCAAAGTGGCGTGACCTGACGTGAGGGGACTTGGTTTGCGACCCTGCAACTATCTACTATGCCAGAACAGAAGCTGCTCTTGTGTTGATTTTTGATATGCTCAGAGCTCACAGTAAAGTCAAAGTGTTTTGCTCGAACTATCAAGATTCAAATAGCAACTATTCTCTGTTTTTTTAGACGTACACACACACACTCACACACACACAATAAACCCACCCGCACCCACCCACCCCCCACCCACACAGTCAGATGCATGCATATACACATGCATACATCAACACCTACATCCTCTTATAAATCGACTACATAATGGGGTATCAATTTTGCAGCAAGTCTCCCAAGAGCTTTTCATACTTCAAGCACAAAAGGTTAATATGGCTAAATGCAGAGCTTGATATAGGCATATTAAGCAGAAATATGTAGCTATACTGACCATAAATTGCATTATCAGCGCAACTAAGTTAAACCTGGAGGGAAGTGCCAACGTAACAAAAGATTCCGTGAAGCTTTGAGAATACTTGGGCAAAACTTTGATGAAGTCTTGTGAGCCCGATCCCTGAACGAAATGCAAAATTCCTTGTCGACGAGCATCCTCGTGGGTCGAGCCTTCCAGAACGGACACTGGTTTACTCGTTGAAGGTGAGCTCCAACGTCAAACCCTCTATTATAAGACCGCAGTGGCGTGTGATCTTCTTTGCTCTCTATTTACTGATACCAGCAGAGTCACTCTGAAGATGTTTGTTTTCTTTTTGCAAATGTGCCTACTTTGTCTTGTGGCAATGATGTAGCACGGTTCTGTGCATCTTTAGGTTCTGAACTACTCCCACTCTGCTGCTCCCACTCTGCTCGCAAATGGTAGCGGACGGGGAAAATGGCTTTCGGGTGTCTCCGTCGCGTATGGACGGCAGAGGCTCTGCATTATGGTCCAAGGCTAGGGCGAGCTCCTTTAACCACGGTGCGAACGGAGCAAGCTCGATTGGTCATTCCCATTTCTATTGTCGCTGCGACTTGACTGAGACGAGATGCGATGCGAGTCACCTGCGTCGTCGAGGCGTACGCTTCTAATTGTCCTTTTGGCTTACGTGCAAGGAACGCGTTCACAAGCTTTAGTGAACAGTAGTCCCTTGCTGTTCATTTGCTTCCGTTCTGCTGCTCCCGAACCTCTGAACTAATTCATACTGCTCGAATTTCGACTGTGCGTGCCACGCCCGAATTTCACAGACATATCGTCGCTTCAGAAGGAGAGCGAAGCACCCAGATTGTCTGTGCCACCAAGAAGGAAGAGGGACTGCAGGTGGGCGTGGCGTCTTGGTCAAGGAAGCGAAGCAGGAGCTTCATGCTGCCCGCGCACAGTCACCTGGCACTCCCACCCGCTCGTCGGCCTCGCCTTTATCCCTCAACGGACACTTTTCACCGACACGCGGAAGACCGATGCGAACGTCATCATCGCGCCGGTCGTACCTAAGTGTTATGGAGGAGATCCGGAGTGGAGGGATGAAGCCGGAGGAGATGGCTGACGTCATCCGCAAGATGCATCACCACAAGGGACTTGGCTCACCGCCGCGCTCTCCCGCCATCACGTCTCGGTCGACGAACACGGACGCGCTAACAAAGGTAACTCCTGCCTCTGCGGAAGACGAAGGGCACCTCGCCCGAGCACACCCGGTCGCCAGCCCGAAGTCCGAGTGGTACCCAGACCTGCACGCCCTGAGGTGATGGAACAACGGCAACGTCCGAGAGATACCCAGACCTGCACGCCCTGAGGTGATGGAACAACCGCGCTTCTTGAGGCTTCGAAGGGAGTGCTCCGAGATGAGCAAGCAGAATAACAGAGGCTCCCGAAGCACCGAGAGTGACAGAAGCCCGCGACAACGGGATTAGCTCCTCGGAGTCGTAGGAACAAAGGGGCTAAGCATCTTGGTATGCATTCTGTCGAACAGAAGCCCGCGACAACGGGATGAGCTCCTCGGAGTCGTAGGAACAAAGGGGCTAAGCATCTTGGTATACATTCTGTCGAAGGGGAGGGGAGGAATGGTGAGGGTACACTGGTGGAGGAAGGGGGAAAATGGTGGAGTCGGAGGGGGTGCGCTGGTGAAGTGGGAGAGGGAGCGGGACGGGGGAGGTGAAAAGGAGGGGGAAGCGCTGTGTGATGGAGCGCCGGTGTTTTGGGAGGATGGGGAAGATTCCCATCGAAGCACTGCTGGCTGGCGAGGTGATTCTGGGAGAGGTTGGATTATGGTTGGCCGGCCCCCGCTGACAGGCTATAGACGCACAAGGCCGTCGAGATCCGATGCAAGGGCACGCAGCATCGGCTTCCTTCACCTTGCATCGCAACGTGGGTACACACTCGGATCTGGTAAACTCCACGCAGGTAAAGGGTCCCTGCGTTGTGCCCCACACCCCGTCCCCCGCCCCCTCCCCACGCTTGCTCTGCCCTTTCGCCTTCCTACCTGCCCATCACCCACACCTCGCCGCCCTCCCTCCCATACGCCCACCTTTACGTTCACCACCCCGTCACCCAGCTTTGCGCCCCCCTCCCTGCAGCCTCTGCTCCCCTGGCCCCTTTCATTCCCTGCCCAGTTTCCCCTCCCGCCGCCGACCTACCAACCACCGGATCGCTTACCCACTCTCCTGCCAGCACCTCCTGCCCACGCCTGCCCTTCCGTCTGCCCCCTCAACGCTCCCCCCTGCTCTCCTGCCCATTCCGCAGACAAGCCAGTGGCTAGTTCCCTTGAAGCCCTATATCCTATGCAGCAGAGTCTCCAGGTCACAGCTGTACCAGCCACACGTATATCAACAGCTGCCCTCCCTGTCAGCCTTGCAAACTCTCCTTATCCTTCTCCTCAATCGTCCGAATCACTTGCTGGTGAGCATTTGTGCGCACGGCCTGTCTCTCCCTGTGGCAGCGACAATGTCGGCGGTTTGATCCCCCTCCTAGGAAGCGTGCAAACATTTTTTTTTTTGAGTTGAAAATGACCTCAGACATGCTCTCAGTGTCGCTCCAATCTTGAAGCTGAGGGCTGTGGGTATCAAGCTGGACATACCACAGGACTTCCACAGGGTGACTTAACGGTGACCTTATCGGGTGACTTAATTGGCACCAAGGGAGGCCTTCGGGAGTTCGCACGAGGCACGACTCTGGCTGACCTGGGGGGGACAGGAGCTTCAAGCCGTGTAGCGGTCCCAGCAGGCGCAACAGTGGCAGGCCCTGCGGTAGGTCAGGAGCTCATAACTGAGGACGTACGGCTGTCGCCTAGTACAATGAAGCCGGGTGTATGCACACCCCTGAGGTTTCTATGCGCTTCACCGTGCTGTCGCGTGGGAGGCAGCGGCACGTTGGCAGTATGCGGAGTGAGCCGCTCCGGTCGCGGTGTCTGTTCGTTGACACAACGCGGACGGCTGGACACATGTGTCGAGATGCTCGTGAAATGCAATGTGGGCGAGGGTGCGGGCCTGGCACAGGAGCGACTAAACAGGCTGAGGTCGGCGCGCATCGCCACCACCAGTGGCCGCATGGTGGAACACCGCACCGTCCAGACCCTTGAGAAGTCCGTGCCTGTACCCAGCGCTCAAATCCTCAACGGCGCTAAAGTCCTCAAGGGTCCTCAAGGGACCAATAAGCGATATACCGGAGGAAAGAGTAAGCGAGCTAGTGTTTTTGCGGCCGCCAGAACCACCCAGAACGGGAAAGTAGCCTCAGGTCCGCCCTATGTGACCCGCCCACTAACACCATGCCACTCGGTGGCCCTGACTGGCAACCCGTGACTCTAACACCATGCCACTCGGTGGCCCTGACTGGTGACCCGTGACTCTAACACCATGCCACTCGGTGGCCCTGACTGGTGACCCGCGCCTCTAACACCATGCCACTCGGTGGCCCTGACTGGTGACCCGTGACTCTAACACCATGCCACTCGGTGGCCCTGACTGGTGACCCGTGACTCTAACACCATGCCACTCGGTGGCCCTGACTGGCGACCTGCGCCTCTAATACCATGCCACTCGGTGGCCCTGACTGGTGACCCGTGACTCTAACACCATGCCACTCGGTGGCCCTGACTTGCGACCCGCGACTCTAACACCATGCCACTCGGTGGCCCTGACTGGCGACCCGTGACTCTAACACCATTTGCATCAGGGGTGTGTGGAAAGGGCCTCGTACTAGGTGCACGCGCGTTAGGGGGGTGTGGATATTTTGCATGGGATGACCCCGTGCTGGGGGCCGTGTCAACACGTCCTCTCTGCAGGTGATTTTGCATGGGATGACCCCGTGCTGGGGGCCGTGTCAACACGTCCTTTCTGCAGGTGATTTTGCATGGGATGACCCCGTGCTGGGGGCTGTGTCAACACGTCCTCTCTGCAGGTGATTTTGCATGGGATGACCCCGTGCTGTTCCCTGAACCGGAGGTGTCGAAGGTGAACGTCGAGCTTGGTGAGATGCCCACGGCGCCGTCAGCTGAGATGGCAGAAGAGCTGCAGCAGATGGAGGCCACGTGGTACTTTGAGGGGGATTCGATGCTTATGGATGATAGTGACGAGGATGACTGGGAAGGCAGCCTCGATGACGGTGGTGACGAGGTACGCTCAGCTGTTGAGTGTGATGTGGGCTCTCGCCTCAGGCACATGGGCACTGCTGCATGGGCTTCGAGGTGGTTGGGAAGGTCCCTCCCCTCGACCGCCCGCCACTACAAGCTCGGGCAGAGGAGTGATTGCCGTCTGCTGAACGCTTCTCTTTGGTCAGAATCCAGCGGCGTGCACGTGGAGCTTCGCTTTGTCTGCCATGGCAACGGAGCAGCGCAAACGTTTCCGCTGCACGGAACCGCGAGGCTGCGTGTTGGCTGAAGACACAGCCATGGATCGTAGCTGCTTCATCCGGCGAATATCCCAGCTATGTGTGGGCTGCCCATGAGGCTGCGGGTTGCGGAGTTGGATTGTGGAGGGTTCGTCAGGTGGATAGTGTGGTCGCTGTGCCAAGCTAGAGGGTGAAAGGGTCGCTCCGAGGAGGGTCTGGCAGGTGCACCTGGAGGATACTGGGGACACGGCGCTCGAGCTGGAGGCTGCGAGGGACACCCCGAGCCCAGCAGAGCCCGTGGAGATGCATTTGAATAACTCAATGGGCACCTCCCGCATGGTGAACGGCGTCATGCTGATTGACGGTAGCGAGCAGTCCATGCACTCCTTTGAGCTCTCGATCAACGGCTCCAAGGAATCCTTGAGCTTCCCGGTGTGCCGCGCCACGCCTGACCTCTGGGGGGGATGCGGGGTGAAGCACCGTGGCAGCTGCTGGCGTGTTTCCTATATTTGCATGCGGAAGGAATGCCATGAGGTGCTGGCAGTGTATGGGTCGACGCACGAGCAGTCAGCAACGAAAGGACTCGTAAAGGAGAGCTGAGGCTCTCTCGCACGGCCCTCCTGGCCGCATTGCCCTCCTACCCATCTCGGCCTGCTGGCGGTCGGTGTGGCGAAGGTCGCCGCATAGTGCCCTCTCGGTGCCAGAAGCAGGATGGGTGCCCCCCACGGCCTTCTGTCGGGTTCAGGTCACTATGCTCTATTGGTCCCCACTGGCAGCCGAGGACAGCTCTATTGGTCCCCTCACTGGCAGCCGAGGACATCCAAATTGCAAAGGCTCGCTTAGTTTCCTAGGATCGGCCAGAGCCATTTGAGAGCCATGCCTGGGGAAGTGCCTCGCACGAAGCCCGGCGAGCCGCTTCACGGGTGTTGTCAACCCCAGTGCCTGGGCATCCCTCCCCCAACTGAGACCCACCCGCCAGCGGCTGGCCAATCGTGCCCCGGGAAGAAGGCTTAGGCAGCCTGCACTTGAGGCACCAGGTGCAGGTGTCTGGTCTGGCTTAAACTGCGATGCCCAAGGTATCGGAGCTCTGCCAAACCTTTCTCTTTGTCGCCGGCTGAATGGAACAAAATGGGGCTGTACTGGGGCTCCGGTGACTGTCATGTCCGGTCATAGATTGTTTATATTTGGTATGTGGTCACACTCCTTTGCGCCTCTCCTTTCTCTCCGGCTTCAAACCTCCCATATCCTTTGCGCTTCTCCTTTCTCTCCGGCTTCAAACCTCCCATATCCTTTGCGCCTCTCCTTTCTCTCAAACGGCTTCAAACCTCCCATATCCTTTGCGCCTCTCCTTTCTCTCCGGCTTCACACCTCCCATATCCTTTGCGCCTCTCCTTTCTCTCCGGCTTCAAACCTCCCATATCCTTTGCCGCCTCTCTCCTTTCTCTCCGGCTTCAAACCTCCCATATCCTTTGTGCGCCTCCTTTCTCTCCGGCTTCAAACCTCCCATATCCTTTGCGCCTTTCCTTTCTCTCCGGCTTCAAACCTCCCATATCCTTTGCGCCTTTCCTTTCTCTCCGGCTTCAAACCTCCCATATCCTTTGCGCTTCTCCTTTCTCTCCGGCTTTAAACTGCGGAGGCGCTGCAAGACCTCCAGTAGGCGGCCTGTGAGATCCCTTAAGGGGCGTGATGCGAGCCGGACGACGTGCCTCATAACGAGGCTGCCCCCCGTCCCCCAGATTGATCAATCAGATTGAGGGGCCCATAGGATTCGGACCCGACACTACTCATTCCACACCCTCCTTGCTCCCTCTTGCTCCCTCTACATTTCTCCCCACATTTGCCCTAACAGCCTGCACCCTGATTGCTCCCCTCTCGCCCCCCCTATGTTTTCCCATCATTCCACACCCTGTTTTCTCCCTCCCGCTCCCCTACATCTCCCCAAAAGCCCACACCCTGCTTGCTCCCCTCTTTGCTTCCCTCCCCCCTCCCGCCCCCCTTGCGGTGGCTTGAGAATGCGTTTGGGCCACGTGGGTTCCCGTGCGAGCAGGTTGGCGGCCATGATGAGCAGCTGGAGGAAGATGGCCTGGAGGTAGATGTGGCGGGTTCGTCAGCAGGTGATGCTGCTTGGACCCTCTGTGCACTGCCTGAGGCACGTTGGTCAGCTGCGGTACCTGCCTGGGGCCTTTGCTGTCGCTGCCTGCACTGGTACCTGCATGCGGTATCCCTCCCGGGCTCTCTTGCCGGGGGGTCCTGCAAGTATGGGATCCTTCATCCCCCTCCCCCCCACGAGGGGTCCAATCCGCGCGCAATCGATCGGCGTCCCGTTTTCCCACACCGGAGGGGGGGGTGGCGTACAGGGGGGGGGATCCTCCCCCCACCCCCCCACGAGGGGTCTGTTGTAGGGGTAGCGATTATTTGAGCCTCAAGCTCAGGGTCTACCGAAGAGCGAATGGCTGCATCAAGAGAATCCGGGTAGCAGGCAATTGGAGGCCTCCCATGGTCCTCGTTGCTGAGCCCCCCGGTGGCTTTCTGGCCATGGTGGGCTGCAGCACATCGCTAGCCTCGGCACTACGTGGCGCTCGTCCATCTGGGCTCTCGGTGGTGTGCACATGTGGTAGGTCACACGCTGCTGTCAGCATGCTCGCAGTGACGCATTCGTATGTTGCCGTCTGGGCTCCCCTGCAGGGTCTTACCGCAAGGTCGAGACTGAGCTGCTGTCGTTCGAGGAGCGGGAAGCCGTGCTGCCTAAGACCCTTTCCCTGAGGGACTTCCACGGGCTCCTCATCGAGCCTGGGATGCTGCACAGAACTCCGACCAGAGAAGGCGTGGAGCAGGCGCTGAGCCCGCGCTCAGGGCTGATGCAGCACGCGGAACGCGAGAAGTCGCAGCGGCTGGCAGAGAAGGCCGGGGATCTGGCGCGGTCGGTGGAGGATGACCTGCTGTCCCGCATGCAGTTCTTCAAGTTCTACCAAGTACGCGCGTGTGGCGCCTGCGCACCTCCGCTGAGCGGACCTGGCACGCTGCCAGTGCATGTTTCGGGGCGCTTTATTCCCCTCGCCTGCCGCACGGCGCCGGATCCAGCACTCCGGGGGGGGTTGGAGTCTTCGGTGCCCGTGAGACCTGAAGCTTCAATGGGGGGTGATGGGGGGTTCGCGGCATTCGCAGGCGTATCGGGACGACTCGTTCAATAGGAAGCACCTCACTGAACGTGAGATGGCAGCACTGGAGTGGCACGAAGGTCGCGAGCTCATCAGCTCACGTTCCCAGCAGGGTGAGGGGCTGCCGCAGGCGCCACAGAGCCTAAGGGGCACTCAGAGGCAAGCACCCCACTGCGCCCCTCGCTCTGCGGCATCACCGAGCGCCCATCCGTGGTGTGAGAACGAGGACTGCAGCGCGCCGGCCCGGCACACCTTGGCCGCGCGGTTGGATGGCGTGGCGTAGCCTGGTCCAGGTAGACAGCGCTTTGGCTGCCACAAGTCGGGACGCTGGGGCATAGCTCCGTAGGACCTGCTGGTTGGATTCGGAGCTGAACCCGGGGAAGAGGAGCCCGCTTGAGGTGCACCCATTGGACCTGGGCTGGGCTTAAGCGACCTCCTTCCCCTGGGGTCCCACGTCCGCGCGCCCGGGTCCCTCCCCAGCTTTTGGAGCGGATGGCATACAGCACAGGGCCCTCGCCGTGACGCGGCGGGTGCACGCTGTGGGGGCCTGTGGGTTGATGGTTGGCGTGGTGTGATGTTGGGGGGGCTTTCTGGCTGGGCGCAGTCCGATTAGCCCGACGAGGAGCAGTGCGGAGGGATCAAAGAGGAAGTCCCTGATCAAGCCCAGTGCGGGGCAATTAACGAGCGGGAGGAACAGTGCCGGGCCATTAACGAGCGGGAGTTCCCTGGCCAGCTCCCGGCCCTCCTCCACCCGACCTGGGTCCCGGCCCAACTCCACGCGATCAATGCGCCTCTGCCAGTCGGAGAGGCTCCTGTCATCGCGGGGAGGGCAGAGCGCGCTCGGCCGCAGCGACGCCGTACGCTACAACACTGCCAGGGTAGGTTGGCCTGCCCCCCTCGCACATCGTCCTTGCTGCACCCACCGCCGCCCGTGCCAGGGTGGCTTCGGGCCAGTGCCTGCCTGACCACAGCAACTCGTAGGAAGGTGACCGAGCCTGCTGGCCCGGGGAGCGACCGAGTCCGCTCGATCAAGGCCATCCTGGGAGCGACCGAGTCCGCTCGATCAAGGCCTTCCGGGGAGCGACCGAGTCCGCTCGATCAAGGCCATCCTGGGAGCGACCGAGTCCGCTCGATCAAGGCCTTCCGGGGAGCGACCGAGTCCGCTCGATCAAGGCCTTTCCTGGGAGCGACCGAGTCCGCTCGATCAAGGCCTTCCGGGGAGCGACCGAGTCCGCTCGATCAAGGCCTTTCTGGGAGCGACCGAGTCTGCTCGATCGAGGCCTTCCTGGGAGCGACCGAGTCCGCTCGATCAAGGCCTTCCTGGGAGCGCCTCATGTGAGCCCGGCGGAAGAGCTGTGCGGTGTTGAAGCCGATGCACTTCGTTCTCCCAAGCGTGATCGATGGCAAGGCGTTTATCCTCAGTAGGGCTGGCGAAGGGTAGTCGAACGGCTTGCTGTGGCGCAGGCGAGGTTGATGGTGGTTGGGGTTGCGGGATGGGGGATGGGGGTCCTTTGACCAGGAAGAGAAGGATCAGCGGCACATCTACGCCGAGGTGCGCAGCATCAGTCGGCACTGGCTCTGGGGGGTGCTCCCCGCTGGCTCTGGGGGTTGCTCCCCGCTGGCTCTGGGGGGTGCTCCCCGCTGGCTCTGGGGGGTGCTCCCTGCTGGGTGCGCCGAGACGTCGCGCCCCCTGTGGAGGATGCCTTTGCAGCATGAGCTGCGGGGCAAACAGGACATAGTAGTGCTTCCTTTGCAGCATGAGCTGCGGGGCAAACAGGACATAGTAGTGCTTCCGTGCACTTGCTGCACACGGGGCGGTAAGATGGCTCACCCGACCTTGGGGCGCCTTGGCAGGGAGTAGATGGCTGTAGCCGCAGAGGCGGTATAGCTTGAGGGGGGTAGATGGCTGTACAGCGCGGCGCAGGCAGAAATTAGATGGCTGTGGCTGCAGAGACGTAGGCTTGAGGGGAGGAGTGGTGCTGGCTGGCCGCAGGCTGCAGAGCTTGAGAGGTAAGGTGGCTGCCGGCGCAGGCGCAGGCAGAGGGTAGATGGCTGTGGCACGCAGGGCGTAATTTGCATGGAGGAGAGGCTAGATGGCTGTGGCTGCAGGGGCAGCCAAGCAGGGGGGCTGGGTGGCTGTGGCTGTGACATGAGGCAGGAAGAGGTAGATATTTGACGCCGCCAGAGAAGCCACAGATGCATGGGTGGCCAGGTGTAGAGAAACAGATGTCTCCCATGCCGGTGTTCGCCCCACGGAACTACAAGTCTGGCAACTTCTCCACAGGAGCTTGCCGATCTGGTGCCACCTCCCCCTCTCTCCAGCAATCTGTTGGCAAGCCCAACAAGCCTGGAGGTTCGGTGAAAGCGTCAGCACACTCAGAATGTGGGCAATCGTCCGCACCTCGCATCGGCCACATTCGAGTTTGAGAGCACTTCCATCTCTGTGTCGAGCATTCACCCGCCCAGCAGATCATTCATAAGAGGCATGGCAGGCACTCCTCTGTTAAGCCCAACCAATCGGGTTGGAGAAGAACGGCTTGGAGTCTAGTCCAAGTGCAGCATTGGTGTCAGCCAGTGGGTGGCACTCCGCGCACCTGGCCGGTGGATGAACCATTAGCTGAGATCAGCTGTCAGCAACGTGCGCATCTGGCCATCGGATCGAACCATCAGCGCAGGCCAGGGTTGCTGGTCAGTGCTCCTGGACCTGAGCAATTGGAGCTGTCAAGGAGGGGGTAGGTGTCAGAGGGAAGGAGGGGGGGCGTGCTCAGGAGTTTGTGCCTCTTATCAAGAGTCTGATGCTAGACTTGGAGACCAAGGTGCAAGAATGAACCCCCCTCTCGCCCCCTGCAGTGGTTTTCTCGAGGCGCAGGGGGGACAGGGGGGGCTGCGATGGCTGCCAGCTTTGCTGGCGCTTGACCGGGAACTGCGGCGCTTCACTGGTGGGCTGCCGCACTCCGTGGTGCCACCAGCGCCTTGGCCACTTGCACCAACGCCTTGCACTGCAACGTGTTGATGCACGCTCTAGGCCGCTCCTGATCCATCCGTCTCTTACGGCCATTGGATTGCACGCCTCCGTCTCTTGCAGCCATTGGATTACCCGCCTCCGTCTCTTGCGGCCATTGGATCGCACGCCTCCGTCTCTTGCGGCCATTGGATCACACGCCTCCGTCTCTTGCGGCCATTGGATTACACGCCTCCGTCGCTTGCAGCCATTGGATTACACGCCTCCGTCTCTTGCAGCCATTGGATTACACGCCTCGTCGCTTGCGGCCATTGGATCACACGCCTCCGTCTCTTGCGGCCATTGGATTACACGCCTCTGTCTCTTGCGGCCATTGGATCACACGCCTCCGTCTCTTGCGGCCATTGGATTACACGCCTCCGTCTCTTGCGGCCATTGGATTGCACGCCTCTGTCTCTTGCAACCACGGACGGCAAGGGTTGCGGCCCTAGGGGGGGGACGATTGGGCACAGCGAGCAGCAGATGTCATCGAACAGCAATGGTTTGGGCCGTGGGGTGCTGCAGGAGCTGCACCTCGCGCGCAACCGGTTTGGACAGGAGAGCCTGGTGGCACTGGCGGAGCTTTTCCGCCAGCGCCGGGACTTTGTGCTGCTGGACCTGGGCAGCTCCGTGCACCTGCGCGCCGTTGGCCGCAACATGGGGAGCACCTTCCTGCCGAGCCTCAGCACTTGCAAGAGCCTGCAGGTGTGCGGTGCAGCTGCCACCCGTCTCGACCGTGTCCATGTTGAGATGGGGCACTTCATCTGGAAATATACCCTTTGACTTCCCTTCGGCCACCTGGCTCAGGCTCGGTGCGGGTCTCGGAGGATCCTCTCGCGATCACGCTTTCCGGAGACTTTCAGTCCTCGCATTTTTACCTCAGACTTCTGCTTTTGTGTTCGGAAGTCTCTGCTTGGTGTCCCACCAACTGGTACCTTACCTGTCAGCCCAGTCACTATCAGGTTTGTGAACTTCAAGCGCAAAGTCTTGTTCCCCATATTCAACACCCGTGAAATGCTGGTGCTCGCTTGTTGGTCCCCATTCGATCGGGCTTCATGGTGGCGTTAGTCGCTTCAGGGCTAGACAGCACTGTCGCATTTCATACAAGGTGCTGTGACGGTCGAAGACGCCTGTAACATTTCACTGTGTGTTTAATCAAGGAGCTATAACATCGATCACCCTCAATAACTGCTGCATACTTCGGCTTGTTACAGGCGTCTTCGACCGTCACAGCACCTTGTATGAAATGCGACAGTGCTGTCATGGCACTGAAGCGACTAACGCCACCATGAAGCCCGAGGAGCTCATTCAAGATGTCACATTTGATCGGGCCTCAGGGGAGGGCCTCAGGGGGGGCCTCGGGGGAGGGCCTCGGGGGCGCCCCTGGGGCGGGCGCGCGCGCTGGTTGAAGGGACGCAGAGTGAGCCGGAGGAGGCGAAGGAGGGGAGGGGGCGCAGGTGTTGAAGCTCGGGAACAACCATCTCGGAGACAACGGAGTGCACGCGCTGAAGTTGGCGATTCAGACCTCCGGAGCGCGCCTCGTCGTCCTCGAGCTCTTCCGCAATGGCATCACCTCCAGGTAGCTGCCCTGCCAACGCCCCCTGCTCCCTGCCCCCACCCCGCCCCACTCCCCTGCACTGTCGCCCACGCCAGCGCTGGCGGGGTCAACGCGCAGCGTGATGGGTGCCCAGCGCTGTAGACAAGACCAAGAGCTGGGGCTGGCGGGGATGACACCAGTTGACGTGAAGAAGGGAGTGGGAGGGGATGCTGGGGATGAGCGTGCGAGCAGTGGTGCGGTCAGCCTGGCAGAGCTGCTGAATCACGTCCCCGGGCTCACCTCGCTGGATGTCTCCTGGAACCAAATCAGGGGAGCCGGGTATTGCGCTGCACGCCGCTCCCCTTGCAGCCCTGTGGTACCCCCTTGCTAGTCGCTCATGCTGCACCCCTATGCCGCCCCTTCCAATCAGCCGGGGGTAGTGCGCTGCACAGTGCTCCTTCGCTAGTCGCTCCCAGGCACTAGGTCTCGGAATGGAGGCATGCTGACTTCTGCACTCCTGGCCGCACGATTCAACCTGAGTTAATCTATGGCTGCACAATGTAATCGGACGCAACCTCTGGCCACACGATCTTAGCTGACGCAATCTATGGCTGCACGATGTAACCGGACGCAACCTCTGGCCACACGATCTTAGCTGACGCAATCCAGGGCCTCAAGGTCGGAGCGACAAGGCCGGGACCCCTTTGCTATCGATCATGGCGCGGGATTCAACATCTGAGGGGGGCTTTTGGTTGCTGAGTTGAGGGGAGCCGTCACTCCCTGACATCTCAGATGACTGAGATGACTGAGATGACTGAGATGACGAGGGCCGCATGGCAGCGTCTTGGAGTGAAGTGGGGTGGTCGTGGGGGTCGCAGAGCATGCCCCCTGGCAACGGCAATTGGTGAAAGCGTCAATCTGAAGGAGGTGAATCTGGCGTGGAACTCCATGGGCGAAGGCAACGCGCTGGAGCTCCTGGCCGACGGCCTCGAGACCAACGAGAGCATCACGAGCCTGGACCTCACACACAATGCTATGAAGGATGCTGCGGCCACGGTGCTCGGCAAGGTGCTACCCGGCTTCTTGGCCTGGCCCGCCGGCTACAACCGCTCCTGCACGCCTGAGCCCACCCTGCCCGCTGTCTGTATCATCGCCCCACCTTCCCACAGGCCACAGCTGTGCATGTCCGCCCCGGGGGGCTGCAGGAGGCATCACCGAGGCGAGCATCGCGCCACGTGGCATTGAGGGCGCCGCTATGCTCCGCGGGCCGTGTGTGCAGGCGCTGCATGTAAACGGCACGATCACCAGGCTCGTGCTGAACGAGAACCCACTCGGCTTCGATGGGGGCAGCTACCTGGCTGAGGTCATCCACTTCATGCGGCGTGATCGTCAGACCGTGTGTCCCCACCCCGCACCCCGCTGCTGACGCGAACATGACGAGCCGTGCAGCTGCGCTCTCCGTCTCAGCCCTCGCGATACCCTCTTGAGCCCGTTGGATCTCGCCTCCCTCAGTGACTCGGCGAGCGTATCTACCGCCCCTGTTGCGCGCTGTACGGCTGAAGATCATGCAGCACACCCCTCCCCGGTCTCCCAGGATGTCTGCCGTCATCTCCACACCTCGCGGGCGGCTCGCGGATCTCCCGCATGCGGCTCGGCGGGCGCGAACAGCCCATCGCAAGGCACATAGTCTTATCCCCAGTCCCTGAGTGCCGCCGTAGCCAAATGCGTCCTCCGGCTGGAAATGACGCGCCGCCTCCCTCCCTCCCGGGTCGTGCCCCTATCCTCGTCCTCAGCGCAAGGTGAAAGGAGGCGGCACTGCGAAGGCGGAGTCCCTCGAGGTGGAGATGAAAGGGTGCAACATGAGCCAGGCGGTGGACAACAATAAGTATTTCGACCCTGAGAACCCCAATAAGTTTTATCGCCTCGACCTTGCCAAGCCCTATGACAGAGCTATCGTGCGCCGTCTTCAGGTGTGCGCCGCTGAGCTCCGCCGCTCCATCTGCCACGTTCCCGCTGCCACGTTCCCGCTGCCTCGTTCCCGCTGCCACGTTCCCGCCCCTTCATCTCTACTTCGTACCTGCCGCATAGCCCTTTCCCCAAAACCCCGCCTCGACATCTTCCAATAAAACCTCCCATGCCGCCTAGCTCCCTCCCTTAACCTCCACCGTGGCGCCCAACTCATCTTTTTCACTTCTCATCTTGCTACAGCCGGTCGAGAAGTGCACCTCTCCACATGCCACACGACCACCGTCCGTCGCCTCTGTATCCTGTGATCCCCACCGTTGAGCGGAGCTGCTTGGACCTGGGTCGCAGGAGATGGCGTCCAAGGAGCAGGGCGAGAACTGGCGCGGGGAGAACATCGACGGCGTCATGTTCGAGTACGACGAGTCCAAGCTGAACTCCTTCGAATGGCCCAAGACGGGCATCCTGGAGCTCACCTACACGTCCACGCCCGTGCTCCCGGACAGGAACTCGATCATACACCAGGAAGTGGTGGACAGCTTGGACCACCAGCTGCTGTTCGAGAGCAACGACTCCAAGCGCGCGGAGGTGCTGATGGCCTCCTTTCGGGCGCTGAACGTGCAAAGCTCGCAGGCCGGTCCCCGCCCCGTTCTCTTCCCCCTCACCGCACAGCCGTAGTCCTCCGAGCTGTTGTTTTGCTCCAGCGTCTCGCAGCTCGAAGGCCGTGGATCGTGACCGTGGATCATGACCGTGGACGGGATGGCATGAATGCGCTGATGGGAGGGGTGAAGAGAGTGATAGACAAGGCAGTGGTAGGACAGGGGGGGGATTGCATATGCGTGGCTGATGGGAGGGGTGAAGGGAGTGATAGGGGAGTGGTTGATGGATGCGGAGGATGGGAGGGCGTGTGTGCAGCTGGTGCATCTGTGCTCCAGGATCCAGGCGCGGCAGCACCGCGAGCGAATATATCTCAAGCTGTGGGCGCGGCTCACGGACAGCGACTGCCTCTTAGAAGTCATCGAGGCACGCCCCCGCGCGGCCCTTGCAGCTCGACCCGGCCCTTGCAGCTCCACCCCGCCCAGCCCTTGCAGCTCCACCCCGGGCCTCCGCGGAGCCAGCGCGGCGTGACGTGGGCGCCGAGGGGCGGGATGTGCGCAGGAGAATTTCGGCAAGGAGGAGGCGGACAGTGCGAAGGAGGCTCTCGGTCCATGTGCGGAATTCGCCATAGGTTCGCTCCTTCGCAGCACCATGCCCCATGCGCCCATCGTGTGCGTGAGCGCGTGTGCAGCATACACGGTGTGCATGGATGGGCAAGGACGGCCCAGGAGCCTAAGCAGGGGGGCGGGGGTCAAGCTTCCGCTGGCCGTGTGCGGAAGGCGCTCCGAAGGCGAGAGGCTCGAATGTCTGTTGGGCATGTGCGGAGGCACCCCTGGATGCCCGGGTGCAAAAGGAGCATCCATCGCTCTCCCACCTTCTCTCCTTCCTGGCTTGCTTCCTTGCTCGGTGCAAGGTAAGGAGTGGCAGAGTGACGATGGTCCTCTCCCCTTCTCAGTGCCCATTCAGGGGCTGTGGAAGGACCCCCCCGGAGTGTGGAGTGTGCGCCTTCCAGGATTGGGGTAGGTCTCAGTCGCATTGAAGGCTTCACGTCATTTCACGTCATTTCGGGTCGAGGGTAGTTAGCAGCCGGGAGTTTGGCAACTCGCCCGAGCCTGCAATTTGGTGGTGCCCAGGTGTAGATGGTCAGTTGAGCGGGGTGCCTCGCCGGGCAGGGAGTCCTTCCGGGCACTACCGCCTCAAGCTGGACGAGCCAAGGTGACCCTCACCCTCTCCTCATGAGCATCCTTATTCCCCCAGGGCTTGCTCCAGCTGACCTCCCCATGTTCACCGCCGCCACGTGCAATGCGCGCTTCCTATTGAGCCGGCTCCGCCAACTCGAGCTCATCAGCAAGATAGTACCCGGGCGGGGGAGTGATAACTAAGATCCGCTTGTCACTGAGAAAAGCTGTTCGGGCAAACTGCCGCGGGGGGAAGGGGCGGAGCGGGCTGGGCCGGGAGCTGGCCGGCATATTGGGCACCTGGGAGGCAGGGGGGGGGAGGGAAGTTTAACTTGAACAGTGGCTACACATCGATTGCAAACAGTGGATCGGTTTCGATTTGGGAGGAGCGGGGAGTTAGGAGGTGGTTGGTACACTGGTCATCTGGGAGGGAAGGATAGGAAGGGCACGGCAGAGAGGGACGACACACAACTTGAAAGATGACTGATAGCTATGATGCAGCAGCTGCTGGTCATCCCTGTGCGGTCACCATGGCTTGGACTCTCCCACCCGCTAAGGACCCGCAGCGCCCTTTGCTTCCAAAATGGCATGCACCGGGGTCCGCGTGGTTGTGGCCGGGGAAAGATATCCGACGCCATGCCGGTATCGGCCACCCTTCAAGGGCAGGGAGCGCATAGGGGCGAGAAACGTGTCGTTGCTGGGCAAGGTGGAGGAGAGAGGTGCGCCGCAGTTCCATCAATACGCTGTCAGAAGACCCCAAAACAGTCCCTACGGCCGAAGTGAAGCGCCTCTAACTTACAACAAACCCCAAAACATCCTAGATCGCAGAATTTTTACAAGGAAGAAGCAGGAGTGGCATTCAGCCCTCGTGGAGGCGGCGAGCTGGGGAGAATGTGGAGGACAGGGAGCACATGGTGGCGAGCAAGCTGCAGGAGGTGGGCAACGCGGAGCGCGTGTTGAGGAGAAACGGCGGGATGGCGGACACCAGCGCCACCGGGAACTACGAAAACTGGCGGAATGTCAAGCTCAACGGCAACCTCTTCCATTATCTGGTGGGCTGCGCGGCCCGCCACAGCCTCGCCGCTCTGCGCCTGCGACCCATCCTTGCCCGCTGGCCGCTGGAGACCCTGGAGGCTCTGCGCGCACCGGCCTGCCCCCGCCCATCGCTGGAAGGGGGCGATTGCACCCCCATCCGAATCGCGGACCTGACCCAACTGGCGGTTTTGGGATCAAGCGACACAAGATTCCAAAATGCCCAACGAATCTCACACGGATTCCTCATGATTTGGATGCCGAACTGCCGATGCCTGGCGTTGCATCCGACGGCTCGCCATTGCAATGGGCCAGCGTCCGTCATTGCTGCATGGGCCCCCATCCACATCAGGCACGGCTTGCTCACATTGAGACGCGGGGACGGGGGGGAGGCGGCGTCCCCGCAGGGGTCCTGGAAAATCCCAACGGAAGGGTTCCTCGAATTTGATTATGTGTCCACGACACGCCCCCCGGAGGACTGCGTGCCGCTGATGGACACCTTCTTAAAGAAGTTCATGGCGGAGTTCATGGAGGCCCATACCTTACAACCGACTCAGGCACCGCACCATGCCGAACTCTCCCTCACCATGCCGCTGTTCTTCGTGCCATGCCGCTCCCCTCCCGCCGCCGCCACATCCCTCCCCTCCTCCCCTTCCCTCCCCCCTCCCGCCCCGGCCCTGCTTAACTGCCACCCCCAACCCAGCCTCGCCACTCTCCCTTGTTTCTGCGCCACTCTTCATCAACCACACGAATGGCCTGCGGGCCTTGGCAAGGCGCTTGTGGGGGGGGGGCTTAGGGACTCTGGGGGTGCCTACAAGCGCACTCTTAGTGTCCGTGGATTGCTTGTGGGTGGATGGAGGGGTGCCCGCACAGGTGACTTTGGCTTTCAGGGGGAAGAAGTCGCCTCCCATAAAGCGCAAACCCGTGAATCGGCTACAGGCTGAGGCAAAAATTGCAGCGAAACTGAAAATGACGTCCAAGAAAGTCAGCAGAGGGATGACCAAGAAGATGGAGGAGAAAATGGATGAGATCGATGACGCCGTACCAGAGACAGAGCAGCAGCCAGTGAAGTCGAAGCAGCGCAGAATGGCCAGGAAGTTCACCGCGCCGCAAAAAGTAGAAATCAACCCAGAGGATTACCCAGAGGCCCGCGACTCGGACACCGGCGCTAAGAGCCTCACTGGCCTCGACAGGTTCCGCAGCGCGAAGGTTTGTGACCGGCGCCTCGTTCATCAAATCTCTCCCCGTCCCTCCGCTGCTGCGGGCTGGCTCTCAGAGCTGCGGCCTGCTGTGGCCCTGGCTCGGCTGCACGGCGCTGCCCTCGCAGCGCGACGCGCACTTGTCAGCGCGACGGCCACTCCGTGGCGTCTTGGAGGCAGGCGCACGAGGCGCGGTGGCGGATGTTGCACGGCCGCTTAGGTTGGAGACACGTGGCCTTGGTGTCAAAGCAGCTGCGGGAGTGCGGCATTGCTGCCCTGTCGGTTTGAAGTGCGTTGCGTTGCGGTGTCGTTGTGATGGCTGTGCCGATGAATCTCGGGGCCATAAATTAGGTGGAAATACCTGGGCTGGCACCACAGCCGCCGCTTCACCCAGCAGTGTTTCAGAGGCGCGTATCTTTCCCACACCCCGGCGCTTCCGCCGCACACTCCGGCGCTTCCGCGTCAGTCGATGCTGGCCTGCGCCACGTGGCGGACTCCGGTGGGCCACGGGTCCCTGGGGATGCCCACTCACCTGCTGCCAGGCAGAAAACCTGCACCTCCCTACACCTGGGAATGAGAAATATGAATAAGAAGGGTGGGGGAGGGGCCCGGGGGACTTGATATCGGGGCCATGGGAGGTGGCTACAGAATCGCGTAATGATGATCAACAAGATCATGAAGGACGCCAAGGACGCGCCATCTTCTCGCACCCCAGCTCAGCATTTTTCTTCCTGGTATCGCGCTTCGTCCCGCGCCCCGCCCCCCCTCCGTCCGGGGCAGATGAGATCTCTGCATGCTGAGCTAGCCACTGATTCTCCTGGCTGCTTATTGGTTGTGCCCACTGACCTCCTTCGGCTCGTGGAGGCCCATTATAAGCATTTCTGGAGAGGGCGGGGCCCTCCGCAAGCTGATGGCCAAGCCGGGTGCCTGAGAAGGGGCGGGGTGGGGTAAGCTGGCAGGATCACCTGGTGGCGCGTCAAGACAAAGAGCGTGTGGATAACATGCGAGCAGGCAAGGGAGCTCGCTCCGTGTCGCCAGACGCACTCTTGCACCCCTGCTTGGCTTCACACACCCCTCATCAGTTTGAGGTGGGCAGGTGTGGGGAAGTTGTGACACCTGGATGCATGCTGTTGAGGGCCTGTTGCTGCAGGGATGGGGGGGGGCGTGGGTCAGAGGCCCGCAGCCGGGCGGCTGCTGAGAGAACCCTCCGCTTCCTGCACGGAGCGGAGCACGGGGCGCCGTGCAAAGTGGATGGAAGGGAGGGGGAACCTACGGGCAGGTGTGGTACCTTGTGAAGAAGTTTGAGGAATGGGCGATGACTTTACTCGCCGTGACCCAGCCCAGCCCCCTCATTGTTACTTACAAGGTACGTCCATCATCACATTGGAGGGGAGGGTGCCGGCCCGCGTAGCCGGTTCCCTTGCGGCAGCCGGCGGCTTTCTCCTGTCCGTCTCGTCAGTTCTCCGCGACGGCTCAGGCGTCTCTCACAAACAGCTACTGGGGGCCAGCTGGGGGGCCGGCTGCCTCGTCACTTCTCTGCGGCGGCTCAGGCGTCTCTCACAAACAGCTACTGGGGGCCAGCTGGGGGGGCGGCTGCCTCGACAGTTCCGGAGTGCTTCTCGCACAAGCCCGCGCACGGACACAGACGCGCGCGAGTAGGATTTCCTCTCAGCAGTTTTGGTAGTCTGGGTCAATCCTGAAAAAGCCGGCGGCAAGAGAAGCACACGGGCGTTGGAGCTCGGGCCGGGTTGTGCACGGCACAGGTGCAGGCCGCAATGGGCGGATGACCACAGCAATCAAACCTAATCACAGCAAGGGCTTCAGTCGTGTGGAGTTGGTGCGGCGGGTAGAGGGCTACAGACGCAAGTCGGTGGTGGGTGCGCAAGTTCGGAAGAGGGCAACCCAGTTTATCAGGGGGTCCCATCCTCCACGAGTCAGCTCTGGAGAATCCGGATAAGCGTCCCGAAGTGTGTGCTGAATCCTTTGATCCCTGGTGTGGGTACATAGTGCAGCCGATCTTCTGTGGCTATCTGGTGCCAAAGGAATCGGCCGAAGGATAAGCCACACACAGTCGGCAAGGGCTTCAGCCCCATAGAGTTGGTGTGGGGGGTGAGGGGGTTGCAAGCGCAACATCGGGCGCGCAAGGTCAGAAGGAAGCGAATCGGTGTATCATTCTCAGCCCCTTGGGATAGCCCTTTGGCACACCGGTCGTGTTATGGGTGGACAAGCTCTCTTGAGACCAGGCTTTGGGGCAGGTAGAGAGCAGAGGGCTGGCCCTGAGTGTACGCTTGGTGGTGGGGAGACGGCTCGGGCAGCTCGGGGGGAAGAGGTGAACAGGCATCAGAGGCACAGCAGCAGTGCGCCGGCAGTGCAGTTGGGGAGGCGCTTGAGTGGCCCAGTGAGGCTTTATAGGGGGTCCCATTCTTCACGCGCGAGCTCCGAAAAATCCGGATGAATGTCCTGATGTATGTGCTGAATCCTTTGATCTTAGGTATGGTGCATAGTGCAGCCGGTCTTCTGTGGCTATATGGTGCCATTTAGGAATCGGTCCAAGGATAAGCCATACATACACGCAGGGCATCCCCACAGCCCTCCACGATCCCTGGACATGGGGCGCCTGTCGAACCCCCTGACCTGACGGGACTCGTGGGATACGGGTGTGCAGCTGTGGTTCTTGATCATGTTCCACTCCAGGCTTTACGACCTATGCAACTTCGTACGCTGTATGCGTGACAACCTGAGGTATGTACCCTCCCCCTCCCGCACCCCCCTCAACCCAGGTGCACGCGGCACTCAACTCTACCACCATCAGGGCCCATGGGAGCCCAATGCCCCGCCGGCAACGTGAATTGCCGGCATCGTTCCCCCCACCGCTTGGTGGCCGGTCATGATGAGGCGGCCGCGGTGGGCGGCTGCGAGAATGCAGTTTTGATCATCAGCAGCGGGTGCTCAAGATGGTCGGCGTTTTGAATGTTGTGAACATCTTCGACCTCGACGGCCGCTACCAATTCGACATGTCCATCAAGGATGAGCATAATTGCGCCCGCGTGCTCATAGGTGGCCCGCCCTCGCTTGCCTGCACCCTCCCACGCTGACCACACCGCCTGTGGTCATGCCCCATGCTTGGGGCGGGCCTCGATCAATCATTGTCACCCGCCACCGCATGGAGGCATTGCCCCACCTGCGGTGAATCGGCGCAGCCCCTCCCAGCGCCCTGTGGCAGCGCAGGACATCCAGACACTGGTCAGAGGTGTAACAGGGCGGGAGCTGGGCAGACACTGGTCAGAGGTGTAACAGGGCGGGGCTGGCGAGGGAGCGCTCGGAGCAAGGGGGGCTGTGGGTGAGGCCCGGGCGTGTTTGGGCGGGGTGGGGGCGGCGGCCTGTGGGGTGCGCAGATCTCGCTGGAGTTGAGCCCGGGAACAACATGCTCAACGAGATGTTCAACGGGTGAGGGGGCCAGTCGCACCTGTGCCCGGGCACTGCCTGAGCTTGAAGCAGCCCCCCCTCTTGCTCGTGCTTGACTCTTGCTCGTGCTTGACTCTTGCTCGTGCTTGACTCTTGCGCACTGAGAATCCTGGAGATTGGAAATCCCGGAGATTGATTTTGTCCTCCCATCCGGTCACCGTGGCTGTCATTATCATTGTCATTGTCATTGTCACGTCCGTGCCGCCGCTGCTCCGTCGCTGTCAGCACAGCCCTATGGGCGCTGTGAGAGGCGCTTGATCTCCTCCGTGCAGTGAAAGTATGCACAGCGAATGATCAAGCGCCTCTCACGGCGCCTTCTCCGCTGCTCGAAGCTCCTGCTGTCACCTCTGCGCCGTCATTTCCGTGACCAACCGCAGACTCTCGCTGGGATATTACTGTGCTCCTGAGTCGATACGGGCTCAGAGCGGCGTCTTCCCATGCGCCGCGGTGAGAAGGAAGGCGAGTGCGGCGCCGCATCTCCAGGTACTTTTTTGAGCTGCCGAATTCCTGGGAGCAGCAGCCCCCGAAGCGCGGCATCTTCTTGACCACGTTCCACACGCCCAAGCCAAAGTCCGCCAGGCCTGCCCTCAGGAGCCAGCTGTGCAATAAATACTGCCTCCTCGGCTCCTCCCCCCGGTGCGCGTATGCTGCGTGCCTCGCTCACCAGCCCCACCCCACCCCTTCCCCAGCCGCGTACCCCGTGTCCTCAGCGGCCCTTGCCTGGACGACGTTTTCAATCTCTGTCTTCCCGCCGGCGGTGCTCACGCGAAGCCGGCTTCTCCGAGCACGCGCGACGTGCTGCGCCTTCTGAAAGCTTTACTCGGGTTGCTGCAAAAGCTACAGCAAGCTGCGCTCTGCACCTGGTGGCCCGCGCCACTCCCACTCTCTAAACCACTCCCCCTAAGCCCCTGCCCCCGGTCCCATCACACGTGCCACCCCCAACAACTCTCCCTGCTTCACCCCTCCCGGTCACCCCATCCCCTCTGGCACCTCTCCAACCCTACCCCACAAGCTCTTCCACCGTTGATCCCTCCTCGCCCCCCTGCTGCTTCGGTGGAGTGTCTCCAGGCACTCGGCGCGTTCTTTCTCCGATGCGAGTGACACTTACATTGTATCTGTGTTTGCATGTATGGGCGGCGCAGGGAACAGAAGATGGCCTTGCATTTGGCAGAGAAACAAAATTGGGTCTCTCCAAAGTGAGTGCCTTCCCCACTTTTCTTACTCCCTCCTGATCCCATTTTGTATCTTCCAGATTTCGAGTGCACGTCGCCTATCATCCAGTCACTTGTATGCTCTTCATTTCACTGCAGCGCAGATTTCTTGCTGCGCGTCTCCTGCCTCTCGCCCCGGTTATGAGTCAAATACAGGCCGCCGCCCTTTGAGCATTCGGAGGGAAACCCTCATGTGCATATGGAAGTATATTCCTTCCCCAAATACCGGGATGTTTGCCTCTGTTGCATTTACTGCCTTTTTTAGTGAATTTTACAGATCATGTGCGGTGTATTCTGGGTTGAATTGGTATGCCCCTAGTAGTTCCCAGTGCGAGTCCAATGCTGAGCCCTGAGCCCCGAGCACTCTCTCTCTCTCTCTCTCTCTCTTGGATATTGTGAGTAGTACTTCATTGTGACTTTGTGTACATCCAGCGGGACGCCAAGACCTCTGTTTTTGCCCCCGTCGCCTGGTGGGTTGCCGTCATCATTTCAGTATTTCAGTATGTGTGTATGTAAAATGGAAAGAAAAATAGGCATCCCTAATGGGATGTGGGGTTTTAAAGCTTTTTTTTTGCGCTGGCGGGACCATGAATGTGGCAGGATCGAGTTCCCAGACGCTTTGGTGGAGGAGATGTATGGCCTAACAAAAGAAGAAATCGTCGCCCAGCATGTCTTGCAAGCGGAGAAACTAGCACGAAAAGCCTCACAATCAGGAGGTTGAAAAGCTTGGGTTGTTTTTTGTACAGGGACGCAGGGAATTGTACCCAATTCAGGGGGCTTATGTGCCCCCAGTAACACTAGGGTTGAGGGGGGTTTGGGGGGTTTTGGTTTTTTAGGTTTCATTTTTCGCATGCTGCCGCAAACTGATATGGAGACAGAGTAGCATGGTTTGAGCGGTATATGGTAGTGAGATTGGCAGTGGGCTACCAGAATTTGAACTCTTGTAATATGCAACTATAATTCCTGTGTAAAACGGCATGGTAAAGGGGCATGGCATTAGACGGTTTACATCAAGCTGCTCACAGTCCATGCTATTCCGGAGCACCAAGCAAGGTGCGATGTGCCCATATTAAGTGCTTCTGTCGCTTCTGCGGAAACAAAGTGTGAAGACATACGGAAACAGAGCGTGAAGTCAGATGGCTGTTAAATGTGGTTATCGATGTGAATTCATGCTTTCTTCGATTTGTAGCGTGTGACAGAGGAGCAGCGATCTAGGATTTAAAGTGTATGAATGCATATGTTGTCAGTTGGAAGACTGTGCCTTGCAATTCAGTGCTACTCATTGCTAACGCGCTTATCATATGCTACCACCACCATATATTTCTGAGTTATTCTGACGGACATATTTCTCGGAAGCGTTGCCGATCCAGTAATATTACGCCGAAGACAACGGTGCCGCCAGCCGGCGAGTGCCGTTCCTGGATTATACATCCAGGCATGCGATGCCCTGCATCAGACGAATATCATCTGTAGACGCCATTTTGAGTAGCCAGTCTAATGGAAATATGATAAGACACCATGCCAACAGTACACTACGTGGGTGAAATCGTGCCATGCATCCTCTTACATTATGTAAGTAACTGGTGTGAACAACCTGCTGGAGCAATCTACGAAAGCTGTTGAAGAAAAGCTGCTGTAATTGTCCGACCCGCGTTGAGATTGACTTAGAGAATAACCGTTGAGCTCACTGACCGATGATAGTAAGCGGTGGAATTCGTTAACGGACGGAAAATCTATAATGTAATTAGTATAAGCGAATCTAGAATAATGCAATGAATTTGATATGAACATCATATGATCGTAGAGTAATAGACAGCATGGCTGCATTAGGGCCATGGCATCGTAAAATCGAGTTGATGCAAGCCATAGCGCAAGACAACTCAATGATCACAGAATCAGTGCCTCGGATTGTCAAATTGAAATCCGATGGCCGGACAATCGATTTACGGCTCCCGTACGGTAGTACACAAAGGCCTCAGCCTTGTAGCAACCCGCAATATTATTTTGCTGCAAACTTTATCATACCAATCTGAGTGCTTCTTTGAGCCGACAATCCCCTGTTGACACTGCTGTGTGATAAATCCCCCAATAACCTTGAATTCTTTTCGCCATCCCCGTATACGCGCGCTCATACAACTCGGTTGCGTCGGTAGGATCCGAAGCTTTTGCGCAGGCGCCATTCATGTCCAAATTTTGGGTCTGGAACCCACTAGGTTAGTCGCTGACATTGATGTATAAATATGTTCATTACAGTGATACACTATCTGGGTGCACGAATTTATAATTTATTGCAAGCATGGAGAGTTTCAATAACTCTTCATGTGGATGATCCAGGCGGAAGTACCGGATAGAAAGGCGGTGCCGAGGGAACCGAGATAGAATTTAGGGAAGAAGACAGTGAGCCAACGGCCAAGTACGACAAAAGGGCGCATATAGGGTCATGTCCCTATATATGCTGGACACGTATAGGGACACTTTGACACATGTAGGGAAATGCCGCTATATGTGTCAAAGTGTCCCTATATATATCCCCACTGTCCCTATATGTGCCCCCGCTGTCTCTATATTTGCCTCGATCGTTCCAAAACATGACTCGACTGTTCCACGTGCGAATATTATCTACCTGGCATTACATTTTACAGAGAGTGTATTAAAAGCGGTATTCATCCGACATAAAGTGCGAAAGGCGAAAATAGGAGAGGTGGCGCAATCTTCAACATCTCGTTTCCCCATAGGCATTAAAAAGAATATCGTCCCCCCTGCATATGGGCGATTCGTGGCGCAGGGTAGGTAGTATTTTCATTCACACCCCTGGAAATTATAATCGCGAGACCCCCCAACGACCGCCACCTACCCTCCCCTGTGGGTTATTTCATCCGTAGCCCCGGAATTTGACATCGTGGGAGGACCCCCATATTTATTCAATCTTGGAATTGTACAGGGAACCTATCAAAATATCTGTGCATGGTAGGCATACTTTAATAGGATGTTTATATTTACAATATACATGTTCAAATTGTTTGAGGCTTCGGAGGCTCCATACAACTCATGCTTGCTGGAAGTGGGGCACATCCGCTCGTGCCCACGTCGTCAGGAGCGATATACTCGTCCTTGTCGTGCTCCATACAACACCTCCTGAAGAATTCACAAAACACGGATGTTTCATTCTACGCATCACATCCTTTATGGCTACCATCTTGGGCATGCAAACTGCACACATCCAACATCACGACACATGGTGACGGTCACACCAAATACACATTCTGGAATAAAACACACTGAACGGCATGAGGCACAAGCAAAACCAGACCATCATCAACCCAGTGGATAAGAGAGGTATGCAGGAACAAGGCGGGGCCATGTCAGGACACCACACACACTGAATGGCATGAGGCTCGCCGACAAAAGCCAGCCACCACCATCCCAGTGCAAGTGAGAAGCATTCAAAAACAGGGCAGGGCTTTGATATGATCCCACCTACACCGACACACCACAAACGAAATGCAAAGCAGGATGGATGATGGGATGTGCTGATCATTGCCAAACATGAAGGTTGGTCCCGGGGTTTCTGAGTAAGCGACCCTGCTGGCATGCCCCCCTGTACCTCAATATCAACGGATCGAAAATTTCGGCCTCTGAATGCAAACCCCTAGACGGAAAATGAAAGCTGCATGGAAGCAGCAACCAAAAGCGGGCATCGAGGTGCTCCCCACAAAGAACAAGGGAGAACGCAGAGCGCGGCTGCCAAAACAACCCGCCTCTCCTCGCAACAGAGGCAGTCTAGTCTGCTCCATTCTTCAAGAGGCAGTAGGAAGCCTGGTCCCTATTGACACCCGCATCGCGCGGACATGACGTATCCCATATTGTGCTGTTGGGTGTTTTGGGGGGAAATCTCGGATACATCGAGATTTCCATATTCAAATAGTTCATAACGATTATCATATCTAAAGAGTGGGTGTTTTTAGATCCACGGGTGTGGATAGGGCCAAGACTTCCTACACGCACATTTCAGACGAGTCCGCAATGCTCTTCAAGAGGCAGTGCCCTCTAGAAAGGTGCCACGGAGACAGCCACATTCCCCTACCCACTTCCATATGGTGGCCGTCCCCGTTCACACAAACACATTTCGAGTAGGCGGAACAGGGTGGTGGTTCTGAGCGCAGGCTTGGTGGTGGGGAGAGCGCCCGGGCAGCTCGGGGGGCAGAGGTGAACTGGCTTCAGAGACAGCAGCACTGCGTCGGCAGTGCAGTTGCAGAAGCGCTTGAGTGGCCCAGTGAGGCTTTATAGGGGGTCCCATTCTTCACTAGTGAGCTCCGAAGAATCTGGATAGTTATCCCGAAGTGTTTGCTGAATCCTGTGATCCCCGATGTGGGTACATAGTGCAGCCAATCTTCTGTGGCTATCTGGTGCAATTTAGGAATTGGTCCGAGGAGAAGCACACTGAACGGCATGAGATCGGCCAACAAAAGCCCACCATCATCCCAGTGGATGTGAGAAGCAAATCAAGAGCAGGACGGGGCCGTGGCAAGATACCACAAACTCATACATTGGTCCAAGGAGAAGCACACTGAACGGCATGAGATCGGCCAGCGAAAGCCAGCCCACCATCATCCCAGTGGATGTGAGAAGCAAATCAAGAGCAGGGCGGGGCCGTGACAAGATACCACAAACCCATACATATTCCCAACCCAAATGCAAAGCAGCATGGACAGATGATACGATGTGACCGATCGTCGCCAAACAACTGTTGGTCTCTGGGTTACGGAGTAAGCGGACCCTGCTGGCATGCCCCCCAGTGGCTCCCGGTCGATGGATGGGACCTGTTGGTCCATGGTTATGTCATGAATGCAGTCACACCACACAGCATGGACACCCCATGTCAAAAAGGAGAAGCACACACACAAAGATGCCGCGAGGCGCACTAACCAAAGTTGGCCCTGCCTCGGCCTCGAAGCAGAAGTCGGCATAAAGTGACAGTGCTCGGCCGTAACACACCATCGCGCACAGCACAAGCCAACGACCTCTTTCAGCCCATTGCGCAGTGCAACGCGTCGCCACGATTGGCAATCCCACAGAAGCGTGCCTCCCAGGAGGCTCAGAACAGACCTTTGGCCATCAAGGACAAACAATCGGATCTCGAGCACCGAAGGGCCACGAAATGCTTTCCGGCCACACCGAAGGGGTGTGGAATCACCGAGTGTTATGACAAAAACATGTCCATATTTAACACATCACAACTTTTCATCTTAAGTATAGAAAGTGTTATCAAAAGACATGATTCCGGCTTAACACTCGGTAATTCCACACCCCTCGGCAGCACGAGGAGCGGGAGAAGGTGAATAGGGAGCAGGTAAAGAATTCCTCCTCGTCATTGCTTCGCACAAAAGACCGCCCAGCCAACCCATCTGTCCTGCCGGCCATGAGGCCAATCGTTTGCGGTGTGGTCAAAGCCCGCCAAGCGCAGATAGGCCAGCCATCACCCGGAAGAAGGGTTCAGCGCGCATGTACGGGACGAGGATGTGCGATGACGCCACACAGGCACGGGGCGAGGATGTGCGATGACGTCACACAGGCACGGGGCGAGGATGTGCGATGACGTCACACAGGCACGGGGCGAGGATGTGCGATGACGTCACACAGGCACGGGCGAGGATGTGCGATGACGACACACAGGCACGGGCGAGGATGTGCGATGACGCCACACAGGCACGGGGCGGATGCGATGACGCCACACAGGCACGGGACGAGGATGTGCGATGACGCCACACAGGCACGGGGCGAGGATGTGCGATGACGTCACACAGGCGGCAAGAGCAGAAGCCAGGAATTATCTTAGCCAAGCACGTGCATACTGCGACAACTCGCTGTCTTATCATCACGGTGTCCACCAAGGGCATGGGGCATGCTGATCAGCTTAAGCCCGACCATCAAACAGTGATGACGGAAACCGGGCAACAGCGGGGAGAACTTGTGACACACGATGGTGCACACTGAGGATTGCGAGACACGCCGACCGGAGTGTCAGTCCATTGAGCTCAAAAAACACTCAAAGAGCACGGAACCGCCTCTGGGTCAGTCTGGGTACCACACTGAGAGATGGGAGGAGTGCCCAAAGTCTCCCCTTGCACATCAGGCCTATCACAACTAAGGCTTCCCCTATCACTCACACCGCTTGAGATGTGCAAAGCGGTGATCCATATATCAAACCCGCATCCGGATGTGGAATCTCTCCACCCCCTTTACACTCACCCCCCTTTACCCTCACCTTCCAGTGCACCCCAAGATCCTGAAGTCATCCAGCCAAAGAAATATCCACACGGCGAGATGCGGACCTCGCTGTAAGAACACCGGACTCTGCTCAGCGGGCACGGCACCCGGAGAATGGCGCCAAGCGCACGTGTGCTGCGCAGGCGCGTCGGTGAGCCCCGGCCCGCCTGCATCGAGGATCCCAGCGGCGGGAAAACCGGCAGATTCTGGTTTGAGCTTATTGGGGCAGGCACTAGACGGAGCACAGACCTGAAGATGAGGCAAAAATCCTCGAAAGAAATGGTGGCTTGAGACGACGGTGAGCAAGCTCCTAAAGGCGTCTTCGCAAGTCTTTCCCGTTTGTCACTCTGAGCGGGCCGTCATCACCCTCCAAACCACAGCTCCAGCGACGTCATTCATCGCCGGCCACTGTAAGGCCGGCTGTTCTGTGCAACGCGTCACACGCATGGCCCATGCAGCGTGGTGACAAGCCGCTCGAAGCGAAGGGCTGTCGATATCTTTGGTTGGCATCACTCCGATGAATACACGTGGCACGCTTCCGCAACGTGAAGTTCCCCGCCCTTCGAGCCTACTGGTGCCAGCATGGCGCAGCACCACAAACCATACACCAGGCAGCCTGCCGCGCGTGTCAGGCATCATCAGCCAACAGTGAACACAATAAGTTATGAGGACTCACTGCAAGTTCCCTCAAAGAACAGCCTCATCTCACGCATGGAGCCCGTCATCTCACGCGCGGAACCCCTCATCTCACGCGCGAAACCCCTCATCTCACGCATGGAGCCCTCATCTCACGCGGAGCCCTCATCTCACGCATGGAGCCCCTCATCTCACGCGCGGAACCCCTCCGTCACACCAAGCGACAGGGATGGAAATTACTTGATTAATCATCTCTATCGCTTCTAGCACTCCTGGGTGAACCAACGGCGGCGCTGCGCAGCCAAAGAAAGATGTGAAGTATCTAGTCCGCAAGCGGCCCATGTACCACCTGCCACGCAGCGCCCGCACGGCCCCTGCTGACTCAGAGCCCGCAAAGAGTCGGAACGGCAGAACAACAGCGCCCGCCGACGCGCTGCCAGCATGCTCTCCCATAGAGCTCTCGAGTGCACGGGCGCGTGCGCTCCCCTGCCTGGGCTGCCTAGCATGGTTGGTGACGGTGCGCGTACCTAAGTACTTAGGACCCACACTACTGGGTGGACCATCCAATCAGGAGTACACTTGGGGCTGTCATCCAGGGGTTGTCTTGCTGTTGCTGACATGCATCGCATGATAAGCATGCTTATCATGCGATGCATGTCAGCACAACAGCAGGATTCACTTCATGCCCTCTTGGGGTTGCAAGTGTGCATTGTCTCCCTGGGGGAGCCGGCGGGGATGGGGGGTCTCCTGCCTCATGTCCTCTTGGGGGTCCACTTGCACGCGGTCATGGGGGGGATGCAGCTGCAGCGCCTTCAGCAGCTTCCGCGCCTGAGCTGCACTAATGCGCCGGCTCTGCAGTCACCTCCAAAAGCACCCCACACCGTTTCAGATTTGTGATGCTCCTCCAAGAAAGGCATGTGCCATCGAAGCCGGCGAGTCGCATGCTGCCAGCGTATCTGATGACATGGGGTCAGGGAGGGGTGACAGGCAATGGTGAAAAGGAGGGTGACAGGGAGGGGAGGAGGAGGGGACTCTCGCCCACCGACCCTAGCGCAGAGTCCAAAGAGCAGGGGACAAAGGTCGAGGCCCGAGGAAGGAGGGCCCCATAGTGCAGCGACATGCCGAGGTCTGCGTGCCGCGCCTGCCGTGAATGCAGTGCCTGTGCGTGCAAAGAAGGCCGCACTCCAGGTGGGAGCCAAGGGAGAGAGCGTACGGCGAGGTGACAAACAGTGGGGCAGGAAGCAGGCAGGCACGGGGCCGAAGAGGGGAGCATCGGGGTGAAAGAGCGTCGGAGCGGAGCGTCGCGGCGGGGAACAGATGAGACGATAGTGGAGGATGGAATGCAGCGGAAAGGGGGAAGGAAATGACAGTGACACCCGAGACGGTGAGAAAATAGCGAGGGATGCAAGGCGAAGGATTCAAATGATGCAAGGCGAAGGATTCAAATGAAGTGAGGAAGAACAGTCGAGAAGACGAAATATGGAAGGCGGACTGCGGGGCAGGAAGGAACCATGAGGTCAGGGAGATCAAGGATGATCCAACGGGTGGGCAGAGGATCGTAGGCGACGAACGGGATCGGGCGGATAAGCGTAAAAAAGGAGGAAAGGAAGAAAACCCGGAAGTGATGACCGACAGTGATAATTCATTAATGAAAAACTGTCGGTGATGAATAATTAATTCTGGAAGTCAAAGAGAACCGAAGCCCACCCCCAAAGGGTGAGAGAGGAAAAGACGTTAAGAAAAAAAAGAGTTCAGAAAAAAAGAAGAGGAGGGGGGTGAGCGAGAGAACGGAACAGCGGAACAGCGCTCTCGCCCCTCCCGAGTCCACCTCGGTGGGCCACACAAATCACGCATACAGCCCTGGCAACAACGCTCGGTGTCTCAACCCGGCCCGCGCTTCAGACTGCGAGGCAGATGGTGGACCACTTGCCTGCTGGCCCTCGTGGAGCGCGAACTGACACCTGATGCGGGCGCACGTGTTGTACGCGATGGCGATCTCCCTCCTTCGATCACCCTGCGTGGTTTGACACCGGGTTCGCCGGCGGCGCACTTGCGTCAGCCCGCTGCTCCAACAACATTCACCGCGTCATCGCAGCCTGCAAATGTAGCAGCACTACTCTCTGCCTCAAAGACATTCCCAGCGGCCTGCGTGGGGAGAGAGGTCCGAGCTCAGGATGTTGTGTTTTCACTGAGAGGCGCGGTCAACAGCTGCCGTTCACGCTGATCCAGACACCCGGCGCTTCCCCCGCATAAAAAGTGCCGGGAGCGGCTCCCATGGGAGAGCAGCGCACGGGCTTCACCGACACGGGTGGGTGAGGGCGACGCACGCAACGCTTCGCTAGCTGCCGCAGCCAAACCACCCCCACCAACCTCAGCTGAAAGCGGGGTTGCCAGAGTGGGCAGTCACCCATCCCCTTCCAGGAAGTAGGAGCGGACGTGCCGAGTCGTGGTCGGACAGAAAGGGCCGTGCAGAAGTGGGGCGATGCTGACCCTACGCCAGAACCTCAATATGTCGCCATCGTGACAAGGCTGACGCTTGGAGACGGCATCAGCACATGCTGCACTCCACCTCCAGGCCACAGCCCGTTCACCCCACCAGGAGTGTGAAATCCCAGCTTGGCTTGCAGCTTTTGCAGGCTGCATAGAAGAAGAGTGCGTTGCGGGTGCTCGCAGCAGGGTGGTTCAAGGTCAGACCTTAAGCCTCATATGCGCCCTGCACCCGTCCCACATACACAAGCACCTCGGCGACAACCCCTCCCGAGCAGACGGTGGCAGTCCCATGAAAGCACGGCCACGGCGGGCCAAAGCCAGAGGTCAATCGCACAGCACGGCCACGAGCATACGTGGAACCTGCCCATCTCTGCACCGCCGATGCCGCCTCCGGCATCTCCTTGAGGCGCACTTTGTGGCGCAGCCTGGGGGGCCTCTGCGCCCGCATCTGGGCCCCCTAGTCGGCGCCGCCGGGGGTGGCACGAGCAACACCCCTCTTTGCATGCTGTTGCCTCGCTTACCCGCTCTAGAAGGCGGCACACACTTGGCGGGCAGGCCTGCCTGCGCCAGCCGCCGCCAGCAGCGGGCACGCTGCAGGGCGCATGCTTGCTCGAGGCCCAGCGCTGGCACGTACCAGGGCGAGGGCAGCATGCCGAGCGGAGAGATGATCATCGGGCAGCACAGGCCACAGCACAGCAAGGAGTAGATGGTGTGGACCAGGACGAGGACGCCCTGGGGAGGGGATACCGCCTCCGCCCGCACCTCATCCACCGGCGTGGAACACGCACCTCATCCACCGTCAACATCAAGAAGCCCCCGAGACCGAGAGCCAAACGGCATGCGGAGCGCGGGCCACAGCGCCGCGGCAGGGCGAAGACCACGGAGCCGCAGCTTGCAGCGCCTGGGGAAGGCGCTGTCCCTACTTTGTCATATCCTATTCACAGTTTTCGGATTTCACGTGGTGGGTAGCTATTTTCCCAGCGCGCTGTGCCGCGTGCGTGGACGTGAGCAAAGCCCTCTCGTAGCGCGGAACGCATTAACTTCGCCTCTGGACAGATGGCGGAGCGGCGCCTGCGATGGCGCTCGGTGCTCCCACCTTCAGGGGCCGTAGCAGGAGGTTCGTCAGCGCTTTCACCACCGACCGCCAAGCCTCCATGGTCTTCTCTCTCGTGTATTCCCACCACTTGTAGTCCCCATCGAGGTCATTGGTATGCGGCGACGCACAGAAGCACATCAGCAGCCCCGCAAATGCTGCCATGGCCAAACCCCCACCCACACCCCGGGGCAATCATTCCAATCCGGGCGCGCATTTGAGCGCTCAGCCAGGTTCGGCCCACGCTGAGGTTGAGCAAGCTTCACAGGAGAGCATCGCACTTCCGCGCAGCAGCCTGGAGACCTCCAGAAAGCAGTGGACGCAGGACGGCGCAGGGGCGCCTGAGGCGATTCCCTTGAAGGAACTTTCGACGAGAGGGCGAGGGAGAGTACCTGCAACCACTTCGTGCAGAAAGATGAATACCGCCTCACCAATGGCTTCGAGGGGGTTCTGAGCCCCAGGGAATCAGAGTACGAGGCTGGTGCGAGCATGTGTGCATCCATGCGTGTGTGCACTCGACCGGGATTGAGCTTCCGCGGTGACACAAACCCAAAGCGAGTGAAGAAAGATCCGAGCAATCCGCAGGCATGAAAGCTGCCGCCGTACGCTGCTCAGGCTATTTCCACGAGTGCTGCCCCACTTGCGCCCGCGGACACCTCAACAGACCAGCAGGCCTCCGCGGTAACGGGACGCCGTCCCTCCGCCGCCCGAAGACTCTCCGCATCCTGCCACACGTTCTCCATACTATCCAGGAGCCGCGATGCCATGCTTTCTGCCTCACCTACCCCATTGGGACCCCAAGGTGCGCCCCTGGACCCTGGTGCCCCGACCTCCCAAGCCCTATCCATCAGAGCCAACCTCTCCACCTCCTCCCGCTGAGACCCATCCTCCGTCCCCCCTCACAACCCTGCCACCAGCCCTAAGCTAACCACTCCCAGCCTGAAACCACCCTCGGGCCCGTCGGATAATCAGCCGGCGACCCTGTGCAAGCATAAGTGAGAGCTGCCGGATCCACTTCTCCTTCCATCCCATGGAACTGCCTAGGGCCGCCTGCGTGTGTGTATGCGTATCCTTGCGACTCCTTTGGCACCCCGTAGCCACAAAAGACTGCACTATGTACCCACGCCGGGGATCAAAGGATTCAGCACACACTTCGGGACACTCATCCGGATTCTCCGGAGCTCACTCGTGAAGAATGGGACATGAACTATACTCTTGTAAACCCGACTTAAATATTCCTTAGTCCGGCCTCGTGCGAGGCGAAGTTTGCCATGGCCGCTCGGACGAGCTGTCCGTTCCGTAGCGAAACCTTCTCGGGGACGCATCGCCACTCGCGCCAGCACGCAACCAATCGCCAAGAGAAATAGGCGTAGCTTGAGTTAAGTTGCTTAGCTTAGCTTAAGTTGCTATTGCCTAGAGTAGCCGGTTGACATATACTCAAAGTATTTACGGGACAAATGAGTTTTGATAGTCAAGTATTTTACAAATTTATACACGATTTTACAAATTTATACACGATTTTACATGTGTGATATGCTTATTTGTTTGTACACAATGCTTTCACTTGTACTTATTCCTTTAACCTGCACTACCTTCACATTATCTGCATTTCTTGGCAAGTTATGTTGAAGCACAATATGGGTTCAAAGTTGCTCAAGCGGCAGGATATGGAAAACAATACCGGCAAGTATACGCAAAGCATATTACTTATCATATTATAGTGTGCTTTGCTATCCCCTTGCATAAAATGCGGCCTCTTGTGGCTCACTTGGGTGCCGCCTACCCGCTTCCTCACGGAGAGAATACGGTAACCCTGTATTCTTGTAATTCCTTGGTCTTCCTACACCGCGTTTGGCGACATACTCTGGCTGCGGAACCGATTTCCTCCTCTTCGCTCTAGTGTTCCAGGCACTACTACTGCGGCGGCGTTTTCTCCTGTAGTCTTTTGTACCGAACTTTGTTGACGTGTGTGCCACCTCCCTTACTTTCGTGCAGCATGTCTGCAGGATAGCATGCATTAGGTCTAAGTCGTCATTGTTGGAACTAAAAGAGGCGGTGTTCAGCTCCTGAATGAACGATCGAAGCTCTGGCTGCTTGCACTGATGTGTTGAAGTTGTGCCGTCCGCGGCGGTATAGAACGGTGCAGTGCGTTGGTGCCGATGAGCGCTCCACCGTGTTCTCCAACACTTCCAAGTCCAGCGTGAGGACGGCGGACTCCGTCAAGGTGGCAGGTAACTCGTCAACACCTTTGCCAAACGCTGTCACCGTCCTCGCGAACGACAACGTTTGAATTAAAAGTATAAGTATAAAGTTTGACCGTCGACAACGAAAACATTTCACTTGCGGCCAGTGGCTTGCATACACATTTGCTGACTGCTTCGCCCTGTAGGGCGAATATCGCGCTGGCTTTTGTATCTCTCCGCCATGCGTGTGTGTGCTTATCCTTGTACTGACTCCTTTGGCACCCCGTAGCCGCAGAAGACCGGCGGCACTATGTACCCATGCGTGTGTGTGTGTGCTTATCCTTGTACCGACTTTTTGGCACCCCGGAGCCGCAGAAGACCGGCTGCACTATGTGCCCATGCGTGTGTTTGTGCTTATCCTTGTACCAACTCCTTTGGCATCCCGTAGCCGCAGAAGACTGGCTGCACTATGTACCCGCGCCGGGGATCAAAGGATCACACTTCGGAACACTTATCCAGAATCTCTGGAGCTCACTCGTGAAGAATGGGACCCCCTAAGCCTCGTTGAGCCACCCGAGCCCATCTGCATCCGCACCGCCGGCGTACTGCCGCCTTGTGCGTGTGTGTGTGCGCGCGGTCACTCCTCCTCAAAATAGTCTTGAAAATAGTCGGTCTCCTCTTGAAAATAGTCGGTCTCCTCTTGACAATAGTCGGTCTCCTCTTCATTCATACATTCTCTATGGCTGCAGTATGGCTCCACACCGGATAATACAAGATTGAGTGCACAGTTGGGAGACATATATAGGTGTGGGATTGCATGTTGGATCAGACCTGCGGAGACAAACTCCAGTCCATGGGGGTGTAGTCGAACCCGGGGATCCCCATCACCACATGCACCTCGTAGCTCACCTGGATTGCCACGTCAGCCACATCGTGCCTAAGGAAGTAGTGGGGCGCAACAAAGGGTCCAAACTGCGCCCCTATAGGCTCAAAGTTGGTCCCACCGTCTGGTGCTTGCACACCATCTCTCAGCATCTCGCCTGCTATCCGCTGTTCATGGTCCATGCTTGCACCAGCACGCCTTCGTGGGGGAGCCTCCCACCGGCCCGGCGGCCGGCGCACGCGGAGCCGCCGCAGCTTCTGAAGGCAAGGGCGCAAGTCAAGCACGGGGCGAGTGAGTCCTGACCAGCGTGGCAGGTGTGAGTCCTGACCAGCGTGGCAGGTGTGAGTCCTGACCAGCGTGGCAGGTGTGACTCCTGACCAGCGTGGCAGGTGTGACTCCTGACCAGCGTGGCAGGTGTGACTCCTGACTGAATAGCCGGGGCACCGGGGGATCGCTGAGTGGAGAGGCACGCAGGGATTGCATGGTGCCACTCCTCCGCATCAGTGCGCCTGCCTGCAGGAAGCAGCAATAGCAGGGTGCGGGGCAGCAACCTTGATCTTGTTCATTACGTGGTACACGTCAGCGGCGGCTTGATCTGCTAGGAAAAGGCTGACATCGCATACCATGTCGTGCTTCGGCAGGTGGTTATAAAAGGCTTGCAGCCCACCTTCCACCCCGTCCTGCGCCCTCGCACCTTCTTGCACTGAGAGCCTCGAGTGCGAAGCCCGAAGCTGGGCGCACCGCTAACCGCAGAGCACCGGAAGCACGGGTTGTTACAGTGGGAGCAGCAGCAGCCCATAAATATTCCACAAGCTCCGTCACATTCATTATCGCCAGCCTCCGCGCTACACCAGCCAGGGGCTCTCACCATCGCCGGCCTCCGCGCTGCACCAGCCAGGGGCTCTCATCATCGCCGGCCTCCGCGCTGCACCAGCCAGGGGCTCTCACCATCGCCAGCCTCCGCTACACCAGCCAGGGGCTCTCACCATCGCCGGCCTCCGCTGCACCAGCCAGGGGCTCTCACCATCGCCAGCCTCCGCTACACCAGCCAGGGGCTCTCACCATCGCCAGCCTCCGCGCTCCACCAGCCAGGGGCTCTCACCATCGCAGGCCTCCGCGCTGCACCAGCCAGGGGCTCTCACCATCGCCGGCCTCCGCTGCACCAGCCAGGGGCTCTCACCATCGCCAGCCTCCGCTGCACCAGCCAGCTCTCACCATCGCCAGCCTCCGCGCTGCACCAGCCAGGGGCTCTCACCATCGCCGGCCTCCGTGCTGTACCAGCCAGAGACTCTCACCATCGCCAGCCTCCACGCTGCACCAGCCAGGGGCTCTCACCATCGCCGGCATGCTCGCTAAGGCAGCTGCGCCTGATGCACAGAACCAAGTCGCCAGCTGCGGCAGGCTAGCCCAGGCACGCGGCAAAGACACACGAGCTTGCAAACTCGGCAGATGGCAGACGCGCGTGGTTACAGGGCACCGCGTTGGTGCTCCATTCGTGCACCCCCGGACCAGGACCAGCGATTTTCTGGCCGCACCTCGCGCTCCATCACCGCTGCAAGGCTGGCCGTGTTGCGCAGAATGCGGTCTTGCCGCAGCAAGTCCAGGAAGGCACCCGCGAGGCACCCCACCGTGAGCTCCTCCACCGGGCACTGCTTGCACCGCACGCCGCCCTTCAGTTGCGCCCCCTCATCCGCGCCTCCCCTCACAACAATCTGCAAAAGCGAGACGCGTCCGCATTGCCGACACGTTCAGTACCCGCCACGAAGGTACCGCAGAAAACAGCCGCATCCCACCGCCCACCACGCCGGGCGCAGCGCCCCAGCCAAATGATTTCAGACTCTCCACTGCCAGGGCAGCCAACAGCCTCTGGCATCACACGGGCAATACGAAGAAAATGGCCGACCTCCGATTTGACCGGCGCGTGGGTGAGCGCTCACCGGCCTGGGACCGACTCCGGCGTTATACACCCTCTCTCCCCTGAGCCCCCATGCCTCCGCCCCGCAACCTTCATCACTCCGCTTACAGTGCAGTCAAGATGGTAGAGAACGCAAGAAGGCCTCGGCTCTAGCCGTGTTGCCAGCTCCACCCTCGTGCAATGACACCCGTTGATGGTCTGATACGAGGCTGGTGTTCAGATTGGGGAAACAGATATATTTCGCTGAGTTTCACTTTGAGAGGCTGTAGCAAGCTTGACGCACAGCCGGGAGCACGTGGGTTTGTCACAGGTTCCACTTCGGTGTGCACGGCAGTGTTGAAAAGTGCAAGCCGGAACGCGTCTTGCCATTGTGCGACACGCAGCCCAAACCATGTTTGCGGCAACCACTGAGGTGCACCTACAAGAATGTGGGATGGACTCTTGCTGCTGACCACCCAGCAGAGCGAGAGGTAAGTTTTGAAAATCTCGCGGGTTGAACAGTGGCAGGTGCTGGTTGTATATTAATTCCTCCTCCAAACCCCGTCACACTGTGAACCACCTAGGATCGCATGCCCAGGCTACCGGGACGCTCATGCGGCAACGTCCCGGGGCCCGTGTGCCCGGCATGCCGAGCCTGGCACCGGGAAAGGATTTAAGCGCCTTACCAGAAAAATTGATCGCCGAAAAATGGGCACACCATCGTGGGCTTGCCATATCTGCCCCATCCCGTGCAACGCAGACGCACTTGTCACCAATCTCAATCCACGTTCCGTCCAGCAACTCACCCCTCGACTAACACGGGAAGCCGTGGCTTCTCCTCAGCGCCCCCGCACAGAAGACTCTTCACAGCGAAGGCAGCTCGTCGGGGAGAGCATCTTGCTGCCACAGTCACCATCTACAACAGTCTCTCTACGAGCCTCGCCTTCCCTCTCCACAGCTCTTGTACAATTCCCAGGCGCCACAAAGATAGGCTGCTGCGAAGTGCCTCCCTAGGGAACAGTTGTGCAGTCATGCTCAACCTGAGCCCGGCGGCCACAGTGCCGGCGCCACCGTGATGGACAACCGCAGCCATCCGCGGAAATAACCAATCATGCGGCGCGGGGCCGAGGGAGTACACATGCTCTGGCAGAGATGCGCCTCCGAGATCAGTCCAGCTGCCGCATCGCACCCCCATCCCGCACGTTCACATACCATACGCGGCACCCCACATCATGCGACCAATCCGATCCAGGATGTCTTCCGGTAGGCCCGTCATGCCCATATCAGCGCGTGTCACATCTCAGCTCGGCAGTTTGCCTCGGCATACCCTCTGGCGTTTGCGGACACCGCATATCCAGCGCAGCAAGAATGCCCATCGCTCGATACGGCACTCCGCGCCAAGCTGCATGCTCCGAATGTCGCATACGATCCGACGATCACCAATCCGATTATGGAAATCAGTCGGGTCACATACGGAGCACACGATCGATTCCTCGCCCTCTGATAATCGCGGCGGACTCGTGGAAAGGGCGATGGGGTACGCTTGGCCCCGCCAAGGACACAACCCGCTTGGGTGCTGAGCAACTCGAAGTCGACGGATGTCCCTGGCAGCTCAGCCCTTGGCCACTCATCTCCAGGCCCTCATGCTCAACATCGACGTGCACGCGCACAGCAAGCACTTGATGTTGGGGTGCGCGTGCTCATGGCACACATCGGCACACCTCGAACTGCACACTTCTCGGGCCCTGACGCCGGGTAGTGCGGAACGACGGGCGCATCGCGCTCCAGTGGCGAGGCCCGTGCCCCATCGCAGCACTTTGCGGGCGGCGCCTCCCTTTGCGCTGGATGCATGGGATCTAGGATCCGCCGAGAGGAGCGGGAAGTGAGGGGGCAAACGGGCCGGGAAGGAGCCCACTTGGACTGTATGAGCACGCGGGCATTGCTCTCCCTGGACGCCTCCACGATAATCCTGGTGCCGCACGTCCTCACATCCTCAATCGTTCCCACTCCACGTCATGCTCAAGCGCTGGCAGAGGGGCTCTCCCTAAATCCTATGGGGCGTGGGGAAGGTGGCGGGGAGGCTCGCAGCAATCCCCACATCCTGTGAGGCTTTGGGAGGTGGCGGGGAGGCTCGGAGCGCTGACAGGTTGCCCGCGTCACCGGTTTGCCCACAATCACGCAGGATGGGTAGGGCGGATTGGACCAGGACGGAACCGTATTCCGTTTCGACCCCTAAGTGTGGCGTCTACCGTCAACGAGACGAACCACGGGTGGCGGGAAGGAAAAGTATGCAATGCAAACCTTGGAGCCCCCCACCAATCAAGCCGAATGCTCGAGTGAGGCAAGAGTATAGGGAGGGGCAAGGGGAGGAGGGACCGTCTCGATCACTCCTTCCCGTGGTGGTCTATCACGGCTTCACGATGCGAGACCACCAAAGAACTTGATGAGATGTGGCCGCTTGTAATACTCGCCGACAACGACTCGGAAGCCTATCAATTAAGGTTATATCTCGCACAGATTTGTCTAGACGCCGCCAATGCGAACGTGGCCGAGCAACAAGATGAGGAAAAGTTTGCGTGTGCACAAATTCAAGATCGGAGCCTCGCGGGTCGCATGAGCACAGGTGACCAGAATATCATGAATGCTGCACGGTGCGTCCGTGAGTGAAGCCGTGATAGACCATCACGGGAAGGAGTGATCCGACGCCATCAGAAGAGACCATCACGGGAAGGAGTGATCCGACGCCATCAGAAGAGACCATCACGGGAAGGAGTGATCCGACTGAAGTGCTATCGAAGTTTAATGCAATTTTTACAGTCGGCGGTAGGCAGCTTTGAGCGGTGACGCTGAGAGTCCTCGGACATGAGGCGCCAGGGTCTAGGTGCAAGGAAAGGGTGGGAGGTGGGGGAGGCGCGGTTGTCACTCTCTTAACGCCAGCACAGCTTCTGGATCGCCGAGCACCATACTCCCAAATCCGACATAGATCGGCTTCTCCCCAGCTTCCAGCCACTCCACAAGCTTCGGATCTGGCGAGTAGAAACTCGGTTGGTTCAAGCTGAAGCTCCCTACCTGTCCGTCCGGTCCATCCTCGCTTACTCTCCCTAGGGTCCGCCACAAGGCCCTGCCACTGGCGGCCCCGCTGGCCTCCTACGTGGCAATCCCGCCAGCGCTAGGTGTTCCCAAAGGGGGATGCTCCAAACTCAATTTCCATGACGCTGCCGGCTGCTCAATATGTCTGCCCACGCTGGGTTCTGTGCTTTCCTGTAGGGTGTCACACGCAATATGCCGCGAAACACGTTGTGAGGATCCGCACGTGCCTGGTTGTGTCCCACGTGGCAGGGTGCACACTGTCAAGGTCAGATACGGGTTGCTACAGGGAAACATATACGTGGACTGTGAGTGAATGGCTCGCAACATAATAACTGAAAAATGGGATAGCCGCCGTTGATGGTGGTCACATGCAGACACCGCCGCATGCCGTTACTTCCCGAATAGTGTTCACCCGGCGGACATGGCAGTCATGCGAGCTCCCACGCCACATTCATCACTCGGGCGAAGCGATGGTAAATGGTGAGGGAATGTTGCATGAAGGCGTCGTCAGCCGGCTGCACACTATTGGGGAAGTAAATAAGGTATGCAACGGTGCCTGTATGTGATCACCATCAACGGCGGCTATCACTTTTTAGTTATCATGTTGAGAGCCATTCACTCACTCGCAGACCACGGACACGATTTCCTGTAGCAGGCCGCATCTGACCCTTACGATATCCTGCCCGCACGGTGCCAAGAAGGCTAAGGGGTGTTCATTCTGCCCGCCCAGGCTGGGCTGAGTGCTCGATGGTAGGGCATTACATACAATATGTTGCCGGGCAGTATGATCAGACGAGAGGCAGCACTCTGTCTGTAGAGAGTGGGGCGGGTTTCGTGTGTGCGGATCTGAGAACTCGCGTTAAAAGTAGGTTCACACTAATGCTAAATGTCTATCATGGGTTGCACATTAGGGTTATCTTCGTACATAGTAGGGTCATCCTTGTACATAGTAGTGTCATCCTCGTACATAGTAGGGTTATCCTCGGACATGATAGGGTTATCCTCAAATATAGCAGGGTTATCATCGTACATAGTAGGGCTATCCTCGTACATGGTAGCGCTTCTCACGAGGTCTGCGCTGCATGGTAGGGTGATACACACGTACCACGCACTTCGCACAAGCTCTGCACTGCATATTAGGGTGTTACATCTACCACGCGTTTCTCACGAGCTCTGCGCTGCATAGCGGGGTGATACATATGCCATGCGCTTCTCACAAGCTCTGCGCTACATAGTAGGGTGTTATACGTAACGTCTCGGCAGGTGGTGTGCCCAGAGGGAGGCAAGGTGGTCACTCACCACATCCACCTCCGGGGGCCAATCAGAGGGCTTGGAGACCAGTGCCGGGCTCCACATCTTGGCAAACGGCACCCTGAAGCTGTTCAGGAGGTGCGCACCGCGCTGGCCAACCCGCAGGCGGCCCAGCCCGATGCGCACGCGGAAGCGGTTTGTGATCTTCATGGTGCCCATGAACATGTAGTCGTCCACGGCAAAGTAGCTCTGCCAGTTGACATACCGGTTCTGGGAGAAACGGATTTCCCTCGCCAGCGGGTGGGGGAATGCGCACGTCGGGGTCCACGGCTGGGGGAACATCAAGTGCAGGGGGACCCCGAGCGCCTGGGCGCACCCACAAGCGGACCCCCCATACTATTCGTCACTATCAGATCACAGACCCGTCCACAATTTCCTGCACTACATCTTTGCCCCTTTGCCCACTTGGCCATTGTTCACGGAGCTGCAATAGGGCCACTCCTGCCACAGTGGGCAAGGCTTCCTCCACGTGTCACATGCTGATGCGTACAGCCACGTAGCCATGCACAGTCAGCGCTGAGCCAGCGTCTACGTGGCAAACCCAGATGCCAGCAGTGACGGCATATTGAGGCAGGCAGGCGGGGTGAGCGTAACCCACACCGCCAACTGGCACGAGCTGACAGCGTGACAAGCCAAGGCATGTGGACACAGAGAGATGGCTTGTGTGCCGCTGGCTGAGGGAGAGCATGGAGAGCGAGCACACCCGCGCCCAGTGAATGCGTCCGTATGTCACAGGGTTACTAATTATAAAGGGCGAGCATACCCGCGCCCAGTGAATGCGTCCGTATGTCACAGGGTTACTAATTATAAAGGGCGAGCATACCCGCGCCCAGTGAATGCGTCCGTTTGTCACAGGGTTACTAATTATAAAGGGCGAGCGTACCTGCGCGCAGTGAATATGTCCGTATGTCACCGGGTTACTAATTATGGCATGCGCCAGAAAGGGTCCGTGACAATCCTGTGGCATAGCGCACACCCAAACCAGTACCCGATCATTTCACTTCAGCACTGGGCATCTCTTTCTTTCTCTGGCTCCTCGGCATGTATGCTCCCACTCGCGGTGAACAAGGGTATGGGAAGGCCCATGACGATGACTTGATCGCCTAACCAGGGATCCCGGATCAGGGGGGGGTGCAGCATTTCTTGCCGCCGATCATGGAGGGAATCCGATTTCTAGTCTAATGCGGCCTGGACCTCTGCCAGCTTCTTCACGTTTGCTGCCGCGCTGAATATTAGTGCTTCCCGGAGCTGAGCTCTCATGTTCCGCGGCTAACAGATCGGAGGCCTCTCCCTTTCTGTCGTGTCAACAAAACCTTTCTCCGTATCGTTTGCCCCTACGGCTCTGAGGCCTCTCGCCTAGCTTACTCTCCATCTCTCTCTCTCTCTCAATCTCTCTATCTCTCTCTCTCTCAATCTCTCTATCTCTCTCTCTCTCTCTCCATGTCTCCACCTCTCTCTCTCTCTTTCTCTCTCCATGTCTCCACCCCTCTCGCCACCTCTCTCTCCATCCCTCCTCCACCCCTCGCCACCTCTCTCTCCACCCCTCTCCACCCCTCTCCACCCCTCTCCACCCCTCTCGCCACCTCTCTCTCCAATCTCTCCACATCTCCACCTCACTCAACATCTCACCACCATTCTCTCTCCATCTCTCCACCTTTCACTCCACCTCTCTCCCATCCCTCTCTCTCTCTCCATCTCTCCCTCCCCACCTCTCTCTCCCTCGTACTACCCTCTCTCCATCTCTCCACCTCTCTCTCCATCACTCCACCTTTCTCTCCCTCTCTCGCAACCCCTCTCTCCATATCTCCACCTCGCCCACCCCCCTTTGATTCTTTTTCTCCTCTTCCTTTTCCCCTTGGTTTTCTTTCCTTTTTAATCACCGGGGGGTGGGCTTCAGTTACGGGTGGCTCCTAGCCCCCGCCACTACGGACTCCCGGTACGACACTATTTATTGTTCATTTTTTACTATTTATTAGGCGACAATAATTAATAAAATAATGAAAAATGATTGCTTTTTCTTTGGCTCTCGGATTGATTTTACAGCAGATTCCTTTCTCCCCCTTCCCCTTCCCCGCTCCTTTACTCCTATGTCATCTGCGGGATCGCACACACTCGCTCGATCGCTTCCTTTGTCGATCACACCTCCTCTCCCCGCCCACATCCTGTTCCCTTTTTAATTTTCCTTGCCTCCTTTCATCTCCTCCTCGGTGCATTCTTTGTTCTGCATCCTCTCTTGTCCTTGCTGTGACTAGAATCTCTAGTCCCCAATTATCCTGCCCTTTGATCACTCTGCTCACCGGTGCTTCCGTTCCACCTCGACGCCGCGCCCTCGCACTCCGACGCTCCGACGCGCCTCGCTCGTGCTCCTGCCTGTTTGCTTCGTGCCTGCTCCCAACTTGAACGGTACGCTCTTCACTCCCTTTTGCCCTCTCACACACACTGACACTGCATGCACCCTAGGCATACGAACCGGCATATAGAGCACTGAGAGTCACAGCCCACAGTGCCACGGGGCCCGGGCAGCATGCACTCCTTCTTCCCCTCAATTCTCCCTGCCTGATTCTCTTTGCCCTACTCTCCCTGCTTGGTCCGTCAGGTCTCCTGCTTGATCCGTCATCGTCGGTCAGTTTAGAGCTTGGCGTTATGTCCGGGGAGCCTAGTGCGAGTTGGGAAACCTTGGTGATCACGTGCACCGTGCCTTGGTTTCCCCTGTAATTCTTTGTGGCTTTCACTCGTCTAGGTCCGAGCACCCCTGCTGGAGCCTCCGATCCCAGCACACTATTCACGGGGACGCACGGTGCAGTGCCGAGAGTCAGAATCGACTTCCCCAACCGGCTTTGGGCTTAGGGTCGCTGTCGTTCCCTTGTTCCTTGTCTCCCTGCCTTCCTTCTTGCCCTTAACTCCTCACCCTGCTTGATCCTGATCTCTCTCTTCCCTCTCTCCCTGTTTTGATATCTGATCCTCTGGTTTTGATCTTTGATCTTTGTGCTAGGTTAGGTGGGCGAGAGTCTCCCTCCTCCCCTCTCCCTCCCTTTCTCTCAACCCCTCTCTCCATTTCGCCACCCCACTCTCCATCTCGCCACCTCTCTCTCTCCATCTCTCCGCCTCTCTCTCCCTCTTCCCACCATCTCTCCACCTCTCCCTCCATCCTTCCATTTCTCCACCTCTCTCTCCACCTCTCAGTCTCTCTCTCCACCTCTCCACCTCTCCATCGCTCCACCTCTCCACCTCTTTCTCCCTCTTACTACCTCTTTCTCTCTCTCCATTTCTCTCCTCTCTCTCTCCATCTCTCTCTCTCTCTCTCGCTCTCTCCACCTCTCTCTCTCTCACCTCTCTCTCCATCTCTCCATCTCTCCATCTCTCTCTCCATCTCTCTCTCCATCTCTCCATCTCTCCATCTCTCCCTTTCTCCACCTCTCCACCTCTTCATTTCTTGATCTCTCTCCACCTCTCTCTCCATCCCTCTCTCCACCTCTGTTTCCATTTCTCCATGCTTACTGCCGCCCTCTCTCTCTGGCAGAGGTAACTGGTGCAGACACTATACCATATGCATGGCTCTGAGGGTGGCGTGTCACAACTACACGCACGTTGGGAGCCGGGTCTGCTGCAGTGCACGCAGGCCACGTGGAAAAGAGGATCTCGTTGATCATTTGAAGTTTCAGAGGCGCGGCCTCCAAAGCCTTCAGATTCAAGGGCAGCAGAGAGCCCTTCGATTGCACCATCCACTCCGAGAGCTGCTTCGGGTCCCCTCCCAGCGGGTAGTACTCCAGGCCGTTTCTCTGCACGAGCCCCTCCCGAGCTACGCCCCACTCTCCTAGTGGACCACCTCAAGATTGCATTCTCTTCCCGCATGCCTGAGGCTGCAAGGGTTGCAGGCTTCAGGCATAGGGCTGTTTGTCGCGGGAGCTGCGCTGGCGTCCCTTGCCTTGGCATCCCTGGCCTGGCGAACGCATCACTTTCGTGTCACTGGCAATCCAGGTGCCCAACCGTCAGCTCTCGGCGCATCCACCTCCATTCCCACGCCAGACGTCTTGAGAAATTGTGACGCGGCTTTCAAGAAAGCAAGCGCCGACAATGTGCTATCCGGGAGAGCCGCAGGCGCTATGTGAGGGGGGGCGCTTCTTCCGCTTTGCCTGGACCAGCTCATGGTGGTGCTTCTTGCCAGACGGGCGCCGCGCACCTTGACCAGATCTTCATGGTGCTTGTGGGAGGCCAGGCGCACGCGGTGGCCGCCCTCTTCGCGCAGGCGCCTGCCGAGAGCGATGAACGGCAGCACGTCCCCTGCAGCGGCCGCGCTGCAGCCAGTGAGGCGGGAATCCATCATCCTCCGCGCTTCCCAAGGGAGCCAGCGGACATCAGGAGCATGCCCGCGAGATGCGGTATGGTGACCGTCACGTGAGATACGACCCAATGCACGCGGCGTTCACCTGCGATGCGTGAGCAACCAGTGCACGACATGTGTGTGATGCATCTCGGGGCAGGAGCGGCGCCCCACCGAATGATGGATGACGGTTTGTGAGAGTGACTTCTGGCGAGTGCCGAGTACAAGGCGAGGGTAAAGGCGGCATTCTTGCCACTGGCGATCCACCTAGCTTGAGGTGACACATGACACAGGGTGCGGGTGTGTCACGGTGAGGCCTTACCATGCGTACCCACCACCATGATACAGATGTTCATGGGGAAGGAGAGGCTAAGCGGCGGGCTGATTGAAGGACTCGTCTCGCTGGGGACCAAGCGGAGCGTCTGACCCTCCCACAAGCGACAGGTGTCACGCGGCGCATGCAGTACATTCGCCTCGGCCACGGGACGCTTGCGCCATCTCCGCAGGCGCTCTTGCACAAGCGGCATATACAACGCTGTAGTCAACTTTCTTTTGGCGCCACCTCCAGGGTGTACACAACGCGCTCAGCCTTGGTGAGCGGCGGCTTGAGGATGCCCGCACTACTATCATCTTTTGGGGAGCAACGCTTAAAGCGCGCCGTGCGATCGCCACTCTTTGGTTGGAGGATCACTCGCCCGCCGCGGGTCGCGAAGAGGAGATCAGCACGCAGCGAGCAGCTCTGCCGCCATAACAAAGGAGCTTTGTGTCTCGCGTATGGGCAGACACTCCCATGAAAGTCCAGTATTCGGCGGACAACCCGCATCTGCGCACGCAGGCGTCTCTGCATACATCCATCTACCGCCCTAAGTGCGGCTCACCTGCTCCTCGTCGGGCGCCGTTGCGCACAAGACGCCTGCAAGCAAGCCCCCATTCGGCGGCTCACTCCACGTGGTGCAGTCACGGCCAGGGAGCCCTTGCCGAGATGGCAGCAGTCACATGGCGGACCTGTGTGAGGTATGAAACGCCTCGAAGGCGACATATCGATGTCGATGGCTCCGCGGCGCAGCTTCCGTCGCGCCGACTGGCAACACCTCCCATCCCCAGCATGCCCGAACGTCATCAGCCGAAATTTCCCTCCCTACTAGCAGCCACGTCGCGCACCAGTGTGCTATATTGCATGCAGGGAGAGGAATGCTGGGGGCATCACGCCCGAGGGTGTGCCCCAGCCCCCTTCAACCCTGAAGCTGTGCCCAGCCCCTTCAAACCTGAAGCTCTGCCCAGCCCCCTTCGACCCTGAAGCTGTGCCCAGCCCCATTCAACCCTGAAGCTGTGCCCAGTCCCCTTTAAACCTGAAGCTGTGCCCAGCCCCATTTAAGCCCAGCCCCTTTCACCTCTCCGTATGCACCAAGCCCCTTCACCACCCCTCTGTGTGCGCCAAGCCCCCTCACCACCCTGTTGATAGCCAAGCCCTCACCACCCCTCCCGTGTGTAAGCCCCTCACCACCCCCTCTGTGTGCGCCAAGCCCCTCACCACCTCCATGTCTTAAGCCCCCCTCACCACCCTCCGGTGTGCCAGCCTCTTACCCTCGTTATTAAGTAAGCCCCCTCACCACCCCTCTGTGTGCGCCAAGCCCCTTGGCACCGCTCTGTGTGCGCCAAGCCCCTTGGCACCCCTCCGTTTGAAGTAGGTGAAGTGAGTGGGGAGG
>LGRX02014630.1:0-11603 GCA_001247695.2 Cymbomonas tetramitiformis | reverse complement strand
ACACAGTGGGTGAAGTGAGTGGGGAGGGCGGGCCACACACATATTAATACACAGTGGGTGAGGTGAGTGCGGAGCGCGGGCCACACACATATCGATACACAGTGGGCGAAGTGAACGTGGTGGCGTCATCTTGAGCGAGGCAGCTGGTGACTTGCTTGTAAAACAGCCTGCCACAACACAGAGAGGATACGGGAACCAATGAGCACGCCTCTGACCGGTGGATACCACCCAGGAGAGTGCAAGGCGACCCACCATGCGATGACAGTATATGCGAGTTGAAAGTACCCCATTACCAGGACGTTATCAAGGATTGTGAGGAAGTCATCTTGAACCTGAAGACCGCCCCATGCTCAAAACACCAGTCAGAGAGGCCGAGCATGACGAGGAGCGCGTCAGCCTCTGACTCAGGAGCGCGTCAGCCTCTGACTCAGGAGCGCGTCAGCCTCTGACTCAGGAGCGCGTCAGCCTCTGACTCAGCAGCGCGTCAGCCTCTGACTCAGGAGCGCGTCAGCCTCTGACTCAGGAGCGCGTCAGCCTCTGACTCAGGAGCGCGTCAGCCTCTGACTCAGGAGCTGTCTGTAGAGCTTCTAAGAGAGCCACCGGCTATAATGATGAGCACCATGCGAGCGTTTCTCGTAGGAAGTTCTTCCACACCTCTGCAGGAGTCACTCGATGGGTTGATCATTGGCACCAGGATCTGCATCGTGCGGACCACTTTGGCCGCAGCCCGCGGTGCCCAGGGCCCCCAATCTGACATAAAAGAAAAGTGCCTCGCACCACACTACCACCACTCGTGTGCACACGGAAGCGCTGCGGAAGGTGCATGCCACAGCGCCGCAGCAGGCGACAGACGCGCTCAAAGTGCTTACCCAGATGATGATGCCGAGGTTGAGAAACGCCCACATAAAGGAAAGTACCTGGGACCAATCCCACACATTCTCCAGCCTGTTTGGATTACAATGTGAGGGGTTGGCGTGCGGCCAAGAAACAGCCATTTCAGGAAGGAGTCTGCAGGGCTCGGGAAACTGGTGAACGCTTTTCTCCACCAAGGTGGGGCAGCAGCAGCGCCCCAAGCCCTATGGCGCGTTTTGCTAAGCCAGCCGATGAGACCGAGAGTCCCACTTCGACTGAGGGGAATGGCAGCACCATCTCAATTGAGGAGGGTTCTTACCATGAAGCAGAACAGCTTGTAGGCATGGAATGGAGCCATAGTGTTGGAAGCCTGCACTCAAAAACATAGGGTAATGCCCTCAAAAATGTACCCAGCGTTGCAGTGTAGTAACCTCAGCATATGATACCCCATGTTACAGTGTTGAGACGTAAGCACGTGATGCGCAGCGTTGCAGGGCAGTGCCCTCAGCGTGTGGTACCCGGTACTCTAGTGTAGAGCACTCCGCATGTTTTCCAAGAGTTTGAGTCAAGTGCACTCAGCGTGTTATACCCAGCCTTATAGTTTGCGCAAACAGTGTATCAAACCCAAGCTTATCCCATAAATTGCTTGTGGCAGCAGGTGTGGCAGCAGGTGTGGCAGCAGGTGTGGCAGCAGGGGCTCAGTATTTGTGAAGCGATCCGCGAGCACGTCCAAGTGGGGCGCCGGAAACAAGTCGCAGCCGGAGTGCGGGCCACGTCATTGCCACTATCTTCACCGGCGGCTTCGGTGTGAAGGCCTCCAGCTGCAGCACCAGCCACATCGGCAACAAGAGCAGCGCCAGCGCTTCCAGCTCCAGCGAATCCAACGCTGGCGATCTCAGCTCAGGACGGCGCGGACCTCCGCCTAATGAGGCAATCCTTGCAGAAACAGGAGCAGCACATCACGGGCTTCCAAACACAGCTTCGAACGCAGCTTCGAACGCAGCGAGCTAAGCCTTCACAAACAGCGCACGCGGCGGACTCCACGCAAAAAGCGGCGGACTTGGCGGCTCAGCTCAAGGCGCAGCGGGACGAGACGGTGAGGTTGCGGGCGGAACTATCAAAAGCGACAGCAGAGAGACAAACGTGCGAATGCGGGCTACGTGCGAATGCGGGCTACGTGCGAATGCGGGCTACGTGCGGGGCGAGCCAGTGGCGAACGCGTGGAGCTGGGACAAGAGCGAGAGCGTGATCGCAGCGCTGCGACACCACGCAGTCCGACTGTTTCAGGAGCGGGAAAACGCGGGGAGCATCAGGTTCAGCGAAGACCCGCTGGAGAATCTCATGCCGGCTGCGTTCAGCCCATTCCACGAGCTGCTGCCTTCCTTGGCAGTGACGACGACCCGGTAGATCTGCATGACAAATACGCGACCGCGAATCTGGGGCGCGGCTACATATTCAGGCTGTGCGAACGCCTGGACGAAGGCAGGATTGCATCAGCCTGCTCAACCGCGAGATGCTCGAGGTGGATTTCCTGACGTTGGGAGACACGTAGAGGAGACGTGGCACGCAGCTGGGTGATGTGGGCAAGAAAAGGAGGCCGCACAAACTGCCGAGGTCAGCGTGAACAGACACAAAGGCGAGAATATTTCCACCGCGCTGGCCGGCTCCAACCTGAAGGAGTCGGCGCCCAAATGCTCGGGTTTGCTGCAGACGCGCCTCGCCGCCATCGGCGCCCCCACACGTGCAGGGGCTCTGGGCGGACTGGACGTGCGTTTGGGACCATTCACGTCCTCCTCGCGGACCCGGAGGCGAGCTGGACCTGGGGCGGATGGCAAGGCGAAGCTACAGCCGGACGGGAAACACAGGAGCATCAACGAGTTGGGCTCGACGAGGAGTCCCGAGTTCTGGGAGCTACTGCTGCAGAAGCTAAGCAGAGGGGAGGTGACTCTGGAGCAGCACAGTCACATGCCGGTGTGGGAGGAATTCCGAGGAAGAAAGCTCTTGGAGGAAGGCGTGAACCTGGGCACGCCGGCATCAGCTAGGCCGAGAGCCCCGACAAAAGAGCAGATCCGGAGGCCGTTTGAGCCGCCGCAAGCAAACCAGGACAACGGACACACCCGCGCCCGCCAGCCATGGGAGCAGGCAAGTGAACACCGACACCGGGACGGAGGCGGCGACAGCAAAGAAAGGCGTCTGCTTCCCCTTCAACGCGAGGAACGGGTGTGAACGGGCACCAAAAACTGCCCCTTCAAGCAAGTCTACAGGACATGCAAGCAGCTGGAACACTCGAGGCAGGAGTGTCCCGTGAATGGCGTGCCGGGCTCCCTCGGGATGCTGCGACGGAGAGAGTGTACGACAGCAGCGTTGGGGTGCCCCGGACGGGGGATGCCCCTGAGGCAAAGGCGGGATGGAACGGCACCGTCGAGACAGCCCAGGCAGTCAGCGCTGGCTCAGAGTCGGGCATGGAACATGTGATGGACCTGATGGGCGACGTCAGACCTGAAACGGGCCGGGTGCCATTCTCGCCGGTTTGGGATGAGCTGGACATGCCCGTGCATGTCCACAGGCGGGTGGCACTCCGGGACTCCGTGGACGTGGCAGAGTGCCCGGAAGCAACTACATGTGCCCCCTTACGGCCAGACATCAGGGACAACCTGTGCGCAAGGGTGTCCTCGGAGATGTTGGAAGTCATGGGCACAGCAGTGGCACAGTGGCAGCGGTTCATGCGCTACCTCCAGGAGACACGGGTGCCTCGGTGCCCAAGATGACATGCCATGCTTGCTGGATGGCAAAGACATTTGGTGGCCACCCAGACGAGGGGCTCCTGCCATGAGGTGGACACCCAGACGAGGGGCTCCTGCCATGAGGTGAGACACCCAGACGAGGGGCTCCTGCCATGAGGTGGATACTAGGAATAGATTGGTCTTATATATATATAATATTTTTATCTAATAATGCACAGCATTTAACTTACAGCACTGTAACTGTTAACTTATAAATGAGAGAGAGAATAATAGCAGCTTGCAGAGCTGCTCCCTTTTATTGTTTTGTGTCCCCGCCAGATACCTTCTGTCCGATAGGTGTACAAACTATAGTCACTACAGTCGACTTTGTGACACAGTGACCGCCTCGGTGCCCAAGATGACATACCATGCTTGCTGGATGGCAAAGACATTTGGTGGCCACCCAGACGAGGGGCTCCTGCCATGAGGTGAGACACCCAGACGAGGGGCTCCTGCCATGAGGTGAGACACCCAGACGAGGGGCTCCTGCCATGAGGTGAGACACCCAGACGAGGGGCTCCTGCCATGAGGTGAGACACCCAGACGAGGGCTCCTGAGGTGAGACACCCAGACGAGGGGCTCCGCCATGAGGTGGCCACCCAGACGAGGGGCTCCTGCCATGATGTGGCCACCCAGACGAGGGGCTACTGCCATGAGGTGGCCACCCAGACGAGGGGCTCCTGCCATGAGGTGCGGCCGGAGGGGGTTCCCCGACAAAATAGAGCCGATATAAAGCCTACTACGTGGTGCACAATTACGTGACGGCAGAAGGAGAAGGAGGCCAGGAACATTGTGCCGGCGGCCGCCCTCTGGCGCGTGCAAAGGCTGGCGACGCTCGGAATGGTGGCCAAGCTCCGGCTGGGCAAGTGGAAGTTCCGGCCGCTGTGGGACTACTGCCGGGCGGAGGACGTGGGAGTCAATGCCAGAATTGACCTGGGCCAAGACTCTTTCCCCGGTCAAAGATGCCTTTGCTCTCCTCCAACCTGCCTGGGCTGTACATGGCAAAGGTGGATCTCACGGCGGCCTTCCTGAGCGTGCCGGTTTGACGGAGTGCTGGATGGCCGACGTGCTTCGGCGGAATGGGGACACACTGGCGGACACAAGGGAACCTACTGGGAACTCGGCGATACCTGGGCCATTGTACGCTTCATGCAATATGCAAACACACGGCGCGAACATTGTGGGATGCCCAGAAGACCTCCTCGTTGCGGGGGATGAGGACATGTGCAAGGAGATGATGCTCCTGCTCATTGACCCAAGAGCTTTCACACACGCGGTGCATCCTGACTGCCCTCCAGTACGCATAGAGGTTGCAGTGCAGTAGACACGAGCGGCCGAGCACAGTCCACCGTGTTTTTCCCGAAAGCCGCCCTCGATCAGTTACGGCATCTTCACAGCAGCGGCAACGTTCAGCCAGCAGCTTGTAGTACAGAGACATCTGAAGCGTCCGGCGGGAGCGAGGGACAGTGTGCGTGCGCATCGACTGGAGCCGGCGGGAGCGAGGGACAGTGTGCGCGCGTGTAAGCCGACATACATGATGAGCTTCATTTTTCCGATCTATGATCTCAGCTCCGGCAGTTTTCCCGAAGGTGAAAGGGCTCGACAGCCACTCATGCATGCAAGCATTCTTCGTCTTAACATCAACTGCATCCTTTGCCTTAGGTCCTCCAGGAAGTGCGCAAACCTTAAGAGCGTTGAAAAGAATGCAGATATATAAACAAAGCGTTACCAAGGCGTTCACGATGGGCCAAAGTCGCTTCAATAAAGGTTGGTCTGCATCGTGCACAACCATCCATGAGACAGTCTCGTATGAAGCGTGCGGGTACGGCAGTTGAACTTCGGCACAGAATGCCAAACAGGCCCTCACCGCGTTATGGCACAAGCCAGTGACGCCGTACAGGGGTATGCCGAATTCACTTCAACGGAGAGACGCTTACCGGTTGGATAATAGTATCCCACATCTAGATCAGTATCGTCCCAGAATGCGGATAAGAAGTATTCCCAATAAATAGAATGATCCCAGAACAGGGTGTCTCCTGCAGAGAAGAATCTAGCAGGTCAAAGTCCAAAAGGGAAACTTCTTCCTTAGGCGGACACAGTCTACTACATGCGTTCGCTCAAGAGCAGGGTATGATTCGTAAGTGCATACTTACCGACAACAGCGCCTTGAATGATCGAAACATATATATAGGTAGCTAAATATATAACATCTTGCAGCACTATCAGGATAACCGTAAACGAAGTCACGTGAATAAAGGGCCTGCACCCACAGCGCGTTCCCGGTGACAAACAAACGAAACAGGCGGAGCTTCCGCGTACAACCCACAGTTCGAAACGGAGGCACGATAGAGATAAGATATCAGTATTTCTTACCACAGCTCGATGCTAAGACCACATGTGCCAGCCACCATGCTGCCGGCCAGCTTGCTCTGAGAGCTTCCCGACTCCCCGCTGCCCAATGTCTTTGCGAGCAGGTAAAGCCCTCGCACACGTAGCAACCCAAATTGTCGAGAACAATGTGATATTACTAGCTATCAGCTCAGGGAAAATGCGAATTCGCCAGACACGCACAACATGGTCGGGTGGTTGTGTAAGAACCACGCAAGTTCGAGCTGTGAACCACTCACTCTCAGGATCCATCTCCGAGCCGTTTGGCAACCATTCTTTCTGAATGCTCCGGTGCTGGACAGAATTTGTTTTCGCCCGCAGTAGATACCTCTACGCTATCTGAATCTCGGGAAATAAAGAGAGGCTAAGGAAGTGAGCCTTTCGTTTCTCGATGTAATTTCGCTCCTTCGCTTGAATCCTCCCTAGATATATCCTACGGTGTCCCACAGTCGAGTGACACACCCCTAACCGTAACATAGGGGTGCCCAACTAAAGTTGAGCCGTCCAATGTTTTTAGATCGGGAACATCGGAAGGTCCGAAGAGATTCCTGGCATGGGGACTGGGGAGCGACAAAGGAATGCGTCGTATTTTGATCTCTGGAATCATACAAGATACATGGACTGTCGGATTCGTAAAATTGCCACTGCTAAAAATAAACGGACCAGTTTAAGTTGTGCAGCTCCGTGACCGTATAAACATGCTACAGTGCATGCATCACTGAACTAATACGTTCGATGTAAGAGATTGGTATTAGTTCAGTGATATATTAGTTGAGTGATTAAACTAATAAATTATTACGGTAGTTCAATCATTGAACTAATAGATTATTAGTTCAGTCGTTAAACTAATAAATTATTAGTTCAGTCATGAATCGTTAAACTAATAAATCATTAGTTTAATAATGATTAAACTAATAAATCATTAGCTCAATCATAAGCAACAATATCGATTCTTGAAATCTAGCGGTATACCGTCTCAGGCTAGACGAGAGCTCGAGCTCCCTCTAACTGGCTCCCTCTCACTGTATCATACATTCCGGATGCAAATTTCCTCGCGGCTAAAGATAAACTGGGGTGTGCCAAGCCGCGCATTTCTGGTCTCGAAAATGGATTTCGACCTTCCGATCAAAAGTTATGGACGGTCAAAGTTTGGGCCTCAAGCGTTGACTGCAAGTCGTGCTCGAGTATGACAAAGGCTCATGACATGATGATCCGATGCGCCTCTCTGCGCGGCCAGGCCATTGAACAAAGTTTTGAGCATATATACGTGTTCCTGAGGGTCTAAGGAACACGTTAAATGCTTGCTTTGCAAATATGCAAAGTGTGGTGCGAATGATACGCGATCTCGCTTGGAAACCGACCGTTGTGGCCTAGGCCCTAGGGTTTCGGCCCAAACGGTCGGCTTCCGAAAGTTATCATCAACTTTGCTCGTTGTACAACGAACAAAGTTGATATATATCGCTTTGTACTGCATAAATATGTGCGGTTTGACCCCCACTACTCGACTCACATGCAGAAAAGTGAGGATGCGCGTTTCCAATTGTACCGGCGGCAAGGAGTAGTATCGATATTCAATATTTTCGATAGTATCGATTAATCGAACTATTGTTATTTATTGATAGGAAATTCATAGATATCGAAATATCGAATATTGGTTGATCTCGACGTTGACCAGTTATTTGGTATTGATCGATGCATGCGCACGAAGCCCCGCGAACTATCGATATTGATCGATGACACTCGAACACCTATTGAAATCGATCAATGAACTCCTAGCTAGCACAAACATATTATTGGCTATCAATACGTCATCGATTAATCGATCTTCGACCAAGCACGTACTGCACCATCATTGGCAGGTTGGCACCAACGCCGCTTTCTCGCTCTTTTTCAGAAGCTGACGAATTGCCCCCCCCAAAGAAAGCAAAGCGGGAAGATATCTTCACGGGTTGTCACGGAGGCCCGGGCCGAAGGCGGGCCGAAGGAAAAGTTGCGGATGGGCCGAGTCGCATTGAGGGGGAAATCGATAAATTTCCAAAAATTTATCGATTTTTGACAAATTGTCATACTTAAAATTAAAATTTTGCGCCTGCGGCGGGCAATTTTGGGTTCGGGCCGAGACGGGCCGAAATGTGGCCGAAGTAAATTCCCAATGCGGGCCGAGTCACCTCCGCGGAAGATATCTACCCTGAAGCAAAGGTGGCTGACAAGGTGTGTGTAGCCTCATTCCTAGCGGACTCGGATGATGATGAGGAGGTTGCAGCTCAGGTTGCCACGGTAGAGCCTGCTTAGTCGGAGTAAGGATGATGAGCTTGCGTTGTACCTTGAGCTCCCAGATGTACCTCTAGGGGTGTGGATTTGTTGCAGTGATATATGGAGATGAGTTCAGACTTTCCCTCTGTAGCAAAGGTGGCACGCCAGTTCTTGGTTGTACTAGCGAGCACAATAGGTGTAGAGCGTGCATTCTCTAAAGTCACTAGGATGCACTCAAACTTGCGCAAGAATCTGATTGAGGGCACTATTGACCATTCGCTTATGGCATGTATTGATATTGTTGAGTTGTAAGTACATTTTAGCTTGCTACCTTTGCCAAATGTAGTTGCAAGTGTCGAAGTGTGTATATGCAATACACACACATATTTGTTGCAGTGGCGCTACCTATCGATATGTCATATTGAATATTGATATATCGATAGTTAGGATATACTACTTATTTATTGATGAGAACTGTTAAACTATCGTTATCGATTGATAAGGGCACGAGGTTGTGTGCATTTATTGTTATTGATTGATCTCGGGTAAACAACTATTGGCATTGATCAATGTGAGACAATATGAGAATGCACCTATTGTTATTGATCAATAATAAAAGTTGATTTATCGAAAACTATCAATATGGCAAAAATATTTCGATACCACTCCCTGACCGGCGGAAAGGGTAAATTTTGCACTTTAGCACACCGTTTCCCTCCGAGCCCCGTCCAACCGAACGTGCAGCGTTTGAAGCTAGGTTTCTATGAGTCATGTGCCGTAGCATATGCTCGGAATCCACGATAATCCAAGGGGGTAAAATTTTCGGGGACACTCCAAGCGAGTTGGTCTCGCGGGCGCAAATCTAAAATTCTTAGCGGTGAAACCGAGATTGGGAGTCGGGCAAGCAACTCACATGGTATGCATGTGCTTAAGAGTTGTTTTATGAAGGTGCAAAATATTATAATATATCTCCAATCGCAAGCACTGAACAGCAGTGGATAAGGTTTTTTAGACCTTCCGCACCGTCTTTCTCAAACTTAAGTGTGGCGCACGAAATCGCTCTGGGACGTGAACATGATTATGACCTGGGTCCGACAAATCGCCAATCGTGATTAATCGTGGGGCCCCAAAATACGATTAATCGCGCGATTAATCGTCCACGATATCGCCGGAAACCATACAGTATTACGAAGTTACCTCCCATTTCATATATGCTAATAACTTCTCGGATACCGCCGCTCACGGCTCAAATCATCATCATGGCTCCCTATGTATGTATGGTATACCTAATCAAATTCACATCGGATCGAGCGGGTACATGGTTGGATGGTTATATGTGTAAAATGTGTCATGATAATAGCTTTGTAAGTCGTGTATGTATAGGTACTCTTATAGTCCTACGGGTGTTAAGGCTACCTACGAGTGTTAAGGAATTGGCGATGAATCGTCGGGGTCGAAACTACGATTAATCGTGCGATTAATCGTGTGGGTTTTGACGATTTGTTGGACCCAGATTATGACACGAATTGAGCTGGAAATTTCAGCCCAAATCACCAACCGAATGTATACACTGCCACGAGAACGTCTAGCTCTGAGACGCAGCGCAGACGCAGACGTGACACTTCTATGCCATTCAGGTTTTGTTCAGCCTTGGGCCATTTTATACTCCGGGGGCCGGAGCGAGAGCCTTCGCGGAACGGTCAAAATGCGATTTTATGACTTAGGGTTTGTAACTGGCATGGAGTCCGAAGTCTGAGCTTCCAAAATATAACAAACCTCGAATAATCGAACGGCGATCGCTTCGGCCGCGGCTCGGAGACTCCGGTCCCGGAGTACATCCGGCAGATGGGGGTCTACTTACGATTGCCCCCTGAACTTTTTTTGTGCCCCCTGAAAAATTGCCCCCTGAACTTTTTTTTCAGGCCCTGAAAATATTTTTCAGGCCCCGAAAACCATTTTCAGGCCCTGAAAATGGTTTTCAGGGCCTGAAAATCACTTTCAGGGTCTAAACTTGTTTTATACTAGGCTAGTTATACACCTTAGAAAAAACTTCATGGATAATATAATTTTTACACCAATTTTCAGGGCCTGAAAATTTGGAATTCACACTCTTAAGATGCCCCCTGAACTTTATTTTCAGGGCCTGAAAATATTATTCACTTTTCGTGTTATATAAAGTTTAGAATTATATTCTCATGTCCTCATCTTGCCCCCTGAAAATGGTTTTCAGGGCCTGAAAATTTTACAGTGTTCCAAGCCCTGAAAATTCACATAAGGCATTTTCAGGGCCTGAAAATGAGTTTTCAGGCCCTGAAAACACTTTGCAGGCCCTGAAAAGTACTTTTCAGGCCTTGAAAACCATTTTCAGGCCCTGAAAATGACTTTTCAGCCCCTGAAAACCATTTTCAGGCCCTGAAAACCATTTTCAGGCCCTAAAAATGACTTTTCAGCCCCTGAAAACCATTTTCAGGCCCTGAAAATGACTTTTCAGCCCCTGAAAACCATTTTCAGGCCCTGAAAACCATTTTCAGGCCCTGAAAACCATTTCCAGGCCCTGAAAACCATTTTCAGGCCCTGAAAACCATTTTCAGGCCCTGAAAATGAGTTTTCAGGCCCTGAAAACCATTTTCAGGGCCTGAATACCATTTTCAGGGGCTGAAAACCATTTTCAGGCCCTGAAAATGACTTTTCAGCCCCTGAAAACCATTTTCAGGCCCTGAAAAACCATTTTCAGGCCATGAAAACCATTTTCAGGCCCTGAAAATGAGTTTTCAGGCCCTGAAAACCATTTTCAGGCCCTGAAAACCATTTTCAGGGCCTGAAAACCATTTTCAGGGGCTGAAAACCATTTTCAGGCCCTGAAAATGACTTTTCAGCCCCTGAAAACCATTTTCAGGCCCTGAAAACCATTTTCAGGCCCTGAAAATGAGTTTTCAGACCCTGAAAACCGTTTTCAGGCCCTGAAAACCATTTTCATGTCCTCAAAACCATTTTCAGGCCCTGAAAATGAGTTTTCAGGGGGCATGTCTTTCAGGCCCTCAAGGATTCATTGCAAGTTGTGCATGCTCCCCCCCCCCTATACTCATGTTATCCATTATTAAGTGTGCTCAGGCACGTGACGGGCATTCCTCCCAAGTAGACAACCCTCTGGAAGGGTATTCAACCTATAATTGCCGCTTAACACCGCTACTCAACCCCCCTTGCTTTCCACGGTGTGTGGCTAAGGATTGAATCAATAAAGTTGCCTCCTTGCTTGGAATGCCCATGGCCCGCCACAAGAAGGGATCCACACAAATTTTGGGCTGCCAGCCCGATACCTTTGTGTAG